>MQRK01094557.1:0-10152 GCA_001938485.1 Girardia tigrina
ATCTAAAATATCAATTTTCCATCTGGGTGGGAGAAACACATTTCCAAATACTAAACTCAACATACAAAATTCAACAAACCAATTTCAACATACCAAATTTAAAATATTCCTCACAAGACCCACAAATTTTTATATGCAGCAAATTGTAGCAAAATCAAAACTTTCGGAGAACACAATTGGAAACACAATGGAAATAAGATTTACAGTTGGTCTTTTACCACTGCTGATGTCAGCAATCCTATACTCGGAGCAGATTTTTTAGCCTATCATAATTTATTAGTCGACTGCAGAAACAAAAAAATATATAACCTAGAAAGCAAAACAGATATCGACTTAGACAGCACCAAATCCAATAGAATAGGCACAATAAACATATTAAACAAAAGAGAAATAAATTTTAAAAACATTAAAACATACAAATCAAACACAACAAATCTGTACAACAAAGCAGACACAACAAATCTATACAACAAAACAAACACAACATATCTCTACAACAAAATAAACACAACATATCCACACAACAAACCAAACTCAACAAATCTATACAACAAAACAAACGCAACATATCTACACAGCAAACCAAACACAACAAACCTATAAACTCATACAAACAAAATAAAATTAAATTATAAAATTAATAAAAATTTTAAAAGAAGGATATTTCAAAACTCGGGAAAATATTACCACAGACCATTACTCACATTAAATGACCTCATGAGCAAGCAGAATAAATACACACATGAAAAAAATTAACAAGAAGAGGTAAATTTAAAAAAAAATAATCAAATCTAACAATGTATAATGTAATAACCTTTATTAAATATCATCATACATATATCATCAAATTAATCATAAACCGTGGTAAGTAATTATTATTGTAAATTGATTCATCGATTTACTTTTAAATATAATTGCATCAATAGCATTATTTCGTCGCCGAACATGCAGAAAACAGTAGGATAAATCCAGTTCTTTGTCAGAGATAGAAGAGAATGAGAATCCCTCCAATAACGCACAAAAAGACGCCTTTACATTGGTATCGCCAAAAAAAACGCTTTCAATCAATCAAATAAAAAACTATAGTCCAACAAATCAACTGAATTTCATCTCATTCAAATCAAAAATTAGTAATGAAAACCTTCTCATCAAAATTCAAATCACTGATACAAGCCAAGACAAAAAAATATCTCACAAGCACACAGTGTGTCTTCAAAAAAAATATACAACACAAAAAAAATAAAAAAAAACAACAATCCAAAAACAATCAGGGAATTCCGCAAAAAAAACAAAGTGTAGAAATAAAGCACTAACAGAATTTAATTATATCATTTTGAACTTTAATTAATAAGCCTCTACACAAGCCCCTTGTAAAAAAATGCGGAGCATCGGGTTTAATTTTCTTCTTCTACAAACTTGAGTCGGCGTAAATTCACGTACTTATTTTGTTTTTCGATTTCTAACAGTGCAATATTGTTGCCGATTAATTTAACTTTGTATGGCCCATCATACTTGTTTTCCAAATTCTCTGAAATCGGTATTTACCGAAGAATATCATAGTTTCTGTGCTCAGTGCCACTTTGTATTTTGTGTTGAATGCCGAAGGACGTATCACGGACCGGGAAGATGTGATCGCTGTATGCATTTGATTGATTTATATTTTTTGTTTATATCAATTGTGTATTTAAATTTCTAATCTTCCTGTTTAGTCCTGATAATATTCTACTAAAATATCACAAGGGTTTGTGTTTGTATCAAAATATGTTTTTTGAATGAGTGTGTTTATCTATATGATATGAGTGGGCTCCTAGTTTCTCCGCTTTCTTTAAAAATTGAAATACTGGGGAAAAGGTAAGAAAGAGAAATATAAAAATCGGATGACATTTGTATTTGGTGCTTGTGTGTCTTATTTCTATCACTTTAATACAGGATGTCGGTAAAATTTGAACACATAATATGATATCAATTATATCTTTGACAAGAAAAGAAAGAGTTGAACTGGTACTTCTCAGTGGCTGTGACGGATGCTTGAATGGAAGGACATCAAATGAATTTAATGCACTTCATCCGGGGATAAGTTCAATTTGCTTTGCCGCAGTGACAAAAATGATTAGGAAGTTAAAAAACGAGTACCATAATTAAAAAACCGTGCTCTGGTCGACGTAAATCATGAATCGAAACAATAGACATTGTTATGACAAAAATTCACGACAATCCAAAAAGTCAATTTTCAGGACAACTATAGGATTACGCATTTCGAACTCTACCGTCATTCAGATTTTAAAACAACGAAAGTTTCATCTTTACAAGTTACAAAACTTACATCATTTTGAAAATAATGACCCTGGTCGATAAGTTGAGATGTTTGAATGTTTTCTATAAAACTCAATGAAAATATCCGTTTTACAGACGAATGTGTTCGGTTTATCGACAAAGCTTTGTTTACGTGAATGGTAAGAGCAAAATTTATGGTTTGTTGCAGTTTTTGGTTTTGTCGTGGATCAGCTTGGGGTACATACCGTTTTAGTCCTTGGTAAATTTATTTATAAAATTTTAGCTGTTATGCCGAATTTGTATAATTGCCAAATTTTTATTCGGCAAAAATCTCCTAATTCACGAAATCGGCAATTATACAAATACGACATAACAGATCATACTATAGCTAAAAATTTTATAAATAAATTTACCAAGGACCAAAACGGCCTGTTCTCCCGCTTGGACCATTCTTTTTATTAAAAGATTGTTACATAAGTAATTTTAATATAATACAAATAATTCAAATAATATAATATAACATCTTTTAGTGTGCTTTAATTTACAGTGTGCTTTTTAATTCTTAATTTTTTTTAAAAAAATTAATATATAAATTGTCAAAAGTTTGTATTTCTTACATTTTACTTTTCCGTTTAATCATGATGAAATGTTGTTATTAATCAATGGTTAAAAAAACAAAACTTCTTTCTCAACCAAGTAATAAAATTCCAATTATACAAGTCAAATAAATGTCCTCATATTTATTATATTGTAAAAATATTCTCTTCTTAGAGTATCTTTATTCATTTTCTGTTTATAAAAGTGTTCAAACAAATGTTGGAGGAATTCAAACGAATGTTGGAGAAAGAAGAAGAAAAGCTGCGTAAAAATGTGTGTTTATGTCCTAAATGTGAAGAAGGTTATGAGGTTGGATTAACTTATATTTAACATTAATGAATCATTTTTTAATTATTAAGAAAAGCGGTTGTAATAAAATGACATGTGATACATGTGGCACATTCTTTTGTCATTTATGCAGAAAGATTCTAGACAAGCGAAATCCTTACAGTCATTTTGGTTTCCGTCCCAAATGCTTTCTTTGATAGAAATATATTTCTAAATGACTTTGTTGTTTTATGTTGTTTTCAAAAATTTATTATGATTGTGAGGAATATTTTAAATTGTTGGAATGTGTAAATGTATTGATTTTGTATGTTGATTTGAGTATGTTGAACTTAGAATGGTGATTCTCCCACCCAAATGGAAATTGGTATTTCTTTTAAATTTAAAGTGATTGACTATTCGAACATAATTAAAATAATCGTTTGATAAGATCATATTTTTTAAATTAATAATTAAAATTAAGTTTAATATTTGTTTAAAAAAAAGAAAAGCATTTAATTAAATTTAAATAAATTTAATAAGTTAAATTAAAGTCATTTTAATAATTTGATAACATTTTTTTTAATTTTGTGTTTTTATAAAGCAATGGTTTAAATTATTATTTTTAATTAATATTTTTAAAAATTATGTATTTTTAAAGATTAAGAAAAATTGTTCGTATAATCATGGTTACAAATAGAAATAAAAAACAATTAGAGCGATGTCAAATGATGAAAAATCTTCTAAGAGTTGTAATGATTTTAAATGTTTTAATAATAAAAATTCAAATGAGAATTATCTCAATGTTCTTAATATTGAATATTATAACCAAAATTACTTTTAGTTTTCCTTCAATTAATAAAGTTCGAGAACCGTGTTTATATCGTGCACTGGCTAAATGATATAAAATGCAGTTCAGTAACGTTAAAGGGTAAAAATCAGATAGGTTTATATGATTACTTCGTTATCGTTAAAATTCATCGAATACTTACAAATACTGTTTGTTTTATTTCCTTTGTACTTTCTTACAATCATTTTAGTGTTGCGCAAGTTTCTAGGAAGTTCTAATATATAATTTTAAAAGTAAGTGAACTGACAAAGTAGTAAGCATTAACTTTCAAAGTAAAGATCTTCATATTCTATTGCATGATTACGTTTTATTACAAACAGTTTGATTATTTGTTGATATAATTCCTTATAAATCGAAGTTATAAATGCGTATCCATTTTCCATATTCTGAGGCCGGCATCTCTGTTGAAATGAAATATTTATACCATTTCTTTCAAATTAGACAATTTTTATATACTTTTTTCAAAGAAAGAAAATTGCAATTAATAATTTATTTATGAATGTAAAGTGTTCCAGCTGCCGAATTTGTAATATTTCTGGCCATATATCTCAAGTATCCCAAGCAGTCACTTTTTGTTATTTGACTTACTTCATTCATCATTTCAGACAAATTAATGTTAATATTATTAGCCAATTTAGCTTGAATACCAGATTTTATTTTTAAAAATGCATTTTCAATTTGATTCAACATATATGAATAAGAAGAAAGAAAATGGAATGAGAAATGATTTCAGTTTTACTTTGCAATTTTTGCTGGGAATCAACTCCTGCATTATCCAATATAAAAATGCAATATTTATTTTCTCAACATTTAAAACATGATTGCAGAGCTCTTCTTAATACTCTTCATAAACATAAGAATTTACTGTGGTATTGCTAATCACTTTAAAATAACTCATTGTCTTCATTGACTTAGCGGCAATCAAAGACATTGATCTACTTCGAGTTGTAGACATCAAGGAATTAACTATTGTTCCTTTTTTGGATCTTCCATATGAACGTTGCATATGAAGATTGAAAGAAGATTCGTCAATATAATATGTATTAAACCAAAAAGCATATTCTCTTTTCAAAATAAAATCTGGTATTCGAGCTAAATTGGCTAATAATATTAACATTAGTTTGCCTGAAATGATAATGAATGAAGTTAGTCAAATAACAGAAAGTGACTGTTTGGGATAATTTAGATATATGGTCAGAAATATTACAAATTCGGCAGCTGGAAGACCTTACGTTCATAAAAAAATATTAATTACAATTTTCTTTCTTTAAAAAAAGTATATTAAAAAATTAATCTTTTTAGTATAATGATTGAGTTCAGCTGTTCTCGTTATTCCCGCGAAGATACAATAGATTATATCTTTTAGATTTTCTTTTGAATTTTTTGAAAAATGTATATTATTGCCATTTAATTTAATTTTTACTTTATTTGTTTCATTTATTATAGGGATTTCATGTCTTTTCATGTATTGGCATCCAAATATTTCGAGAATAAGTTAAATTATTATATAGATAGGCTTCAAGATAAGTTATTAATATTGTATAAATGTTACCAATTTGTAGATCATCAATAATAATGAAGGGGTTTTGACTGGATAAGGTGACCGTAGAATTTACAATATATTTCTCTAATAATCTGATATGTTCAATTGGTTTCCATCTGACTACAATACTTCTCCATGTGGGATCCAAAATAACATTTTCTTTCTGTGGCTTCAGTCCACACTATCATTTGATAAATGGTATTTAGTTTATTATTATTTTAGAAATAATCATTCCAATATTGGATTTGAAACTCATAAGATTGATTACTGTTAAGATTTCTTATTACTGTTGTTTTTACCTTTGAGTTTACTAGTTTAGTCTGAATTTCACCTTGACAGGAAAAATATAGTTTCGGAACATAAACATTCAAAAATTATTAAGTTCGAAGAAGATTGAATTTTTAATTGATTATGAGTTTTCATCTCTGTTTTTGCTAGCTGAAGATTGATATAAAAAGCATTTGACAATAGTAAAGAGATACACAAGTTCCACGGAATGAATGATAAAGCGTTACACCGACCAATTTTATTCACTACTTTTACTTTTGACTCATTACTGTTTTTTCTTTTAGTTTGATCTTAAATTATATCTATGTTCTTCCTCTTTTTGAACTTTTTTACAACGATTAATATGAACAATAATAGTTTCAGTTTTTTTATTATGTACCGATTGTAGCTTCACGTTAGTGCCTGTTGTAGCACAAATTCTAAATGGTCCTTTATAAGGCCTCTGTAATTTTGGCGACAAACCTTTCTTTAGTTCTGGTTTGTGCAAATAAACTAAATCACCAATCTTTAAATCATGTTCTTTTGTTTTCTTATCATATGTTTCTTTATATGATTCTTGACTATATTTGATATTTAAACCGGCTCTTTTCCAGGCTTCCTACATTCGCTCGTACATGATTGTTTTATAATCAGGGTTGTCCATATATTGTGATATAGGTGGTTTGTAATTTAAATCAATCGGTATATTATTCTCTCTTAAGTACATTAAATAGAAAGGTGTCTCGGCAGTGCTTTCATTTACTGCATTGTTATAAGCATAACAGCAAGATTTTAAATGTTCATCCCAATCATCCTGATTGCTACTCGTATAAGAAGCCAAAAGATTCAAAAGTGTAACATTAAATCGTTCAACTAAACTATTTGTTTGTAGATGATAAGCTGTTGTGTTTAACTTTTCAACTCCAACAATTTCTGCGGTCTCTTTCATCATTTCACTCATAAAATTTGCTCCTTGGTCAGTTAATAGTTTTCGTGGAGCTCCGTATTTGAATATTGTATTCTTGAAGTTTCAGTGCCCATCGAATAAATTTGCTGGCGGAATCTCTATGACTCATTATTATTTAGCATCAATTTGCATAAAATTTATTTAGCATCAATTTACATAAAATTTACATAAAATAATTTGTGTAATAAATTATATGTATAATTAATTTTATAAGTAAAAAATATTATGTGTAATAAATTTTGTGTAATAAATTTTATGTGTAATAAATTTTATGTGTAATAAATTTTATATGTAATGTCTAGGTACCAAATTTATTACACATAACATTTATTACACACAAAATTAATTAAATTTTATTTAGCATAAAATTTAATTCAGAATAAATTAATTTAATAAAGAAAAAATTGTTTTGCATCAATTTACATAAAATTTATAGGGTATAACATTTATTTTGCATTAATTATCATAAAATTTATTTAGCATCAATTTAAATAAAATTTATGAAGCATCAAATTTATTTAGCATCAATTTACATAAAATTTACTAAGCATACATTTTATGTGTAATAATTTATATGTGTAATTAATTTTACGTGTAAAAAATATTATGTGTAATAAATTTAACATAAAGTTTATTTAACATTAAATTTAATTCAAAATAAAGAAAAAAATTATATTGCATTAATTATCATAAAATTTATTTAGCATCAATTTACCTAAAATTTAATAAGCATAAAATTTATTTAGCATCAATTTACATAAATTTAATAATCATAAAATTTATTTAGAATCAATTTACATAAAATTTATTAGGCATAATATTTCTTTAGCATCAATTTACATAAAACTTATTAAACATAAAATTTATTTAGCATCAATTTACATAAAATTTATTAAGCATACATTTTATGTGTAATAAATTATGTGTAATTAATTTCGTGTAAAAAATATTATGTGTAATAAATTTTATGTGTAATGTCTAGGTACAAAATTTATAACACATAAAATTAATTTAGCATAAAGTTTATTTAACATTAAATTTAATTCAAAATAAATTAATTCAATAAAGAAAAAAATAGTTTGCATTAATTATCATAAAATTTATTTAGCATCAATTTACATAAATTTAATAATCATAAAATTTATTTAGAATCAATTTACATAAAATTTATTAGGCATCATATTTCTTTAGCATCAATTTACATAAAATTTATGTTTAATAAATTTTATGTAAATTGATGCTAAATAAATTTTTCTTTATTGAATTAATTTATTTTAAATTAAATTTTATGTTAAATTAATTTTATGTGTAATTAATTTTATGTGTAATAAATACAATGTGTAATAAATTTTGTGTAATGTCTAGGTACCAAATTTATTACACATAAAATTATTTTGCATAAAATTTAATTCAAAATAAATTAATTCAATAAAGAAAAAATATATTTTGCATCAATTTACATAAAACTTATTAAACATAAAATTTATTTAGCATCAATTTACATAAAATTTACTAAGCATACATTTTATGTGTAATAAAATATATGTGTAATTAATTTTGTGTAAAAAATATTATGTGTAATAAATGTTATGTGTAATGTCTAGGTACAAAATTTATTACACATAAAATTTATTACACATAAAATTAATTTAGCATAAAGTTTATTTAATATTAAATTTAATTCAAAATAAATTAATTCAATAAAGAAAAAAAATATTTTGCATTAATTATCATAAAATTTATTTAGCATCAATTTAAATAAAATTTATGAAGCATCAAATTTATTTAGCATCAATTTACATAAATTTAATAATCATAAAATTTATTTATCATCAATTTACATAAAATTTACTAAGCATACATTTTATGTGTAATAAATTATATGTGTAATAAATTTTATGTGTAATAAATTTTGTGTAATGTCCAGGTACCAAATTTATTATACATAAAATTTATTAGTCATAAAATTAATTTAGCAAAAAATTTACTTTAAAATAAATTAATTCAATAAAGAAAAATTTATTTAGCATCAATTTACATAAAATTTATTAAACATAAAATTTTTTTAGCATCAATTTACAAAAGAAATTATTAAGCATAATATTTATTTATCATCAATTTACATAAAATTTACTAAGCATAAATTTTATGTGTAATTAATTTTATGTGTATAAAATATTATGTATAATAAATTTTATGTGTAATAAATTTTATGTGAAATAAATTTTATATGTAATGTCTAGGTACCAAATTTATTACACATAAAATTTATTACACATAAAATTTATTACACATAAAATTAATTTAGCATAAAGTTTATTTAGCATAAAATTTAATTCAAAATAAATTAATTCAATAAAGAAAAAATGAAATTTTGCATTAATTATCATAAAATTTATTTAGCATCAATTTAAATAAAATTTATGAAGCATAAATTTTATGTGTAATAAATATTATTATAATATTTTTCTTTATTGAATTAATTTATTTTGAATTAAATTTTATGCTAATTTAATTTTATGTGTAATAAATTTTGTAATAAATTATGTGTAATAAATTTAGTGTATTAAATATTATATAATAAATTTTGTGTGATGTCTAGGTACCATTTCAATAAAATAAACAAAACTTTTTTCTATTAATTAGTATATCAATAAATTAATTTTATGCCAATGAATATTTTGCGGATAATTTTTCATCCGCAAAATAACAGGAATAAGAACAATATTTAAATCAATTAATAAATTCAAAATTAATTTTTGTTTGAATATTAACAAAATAATTATCAAAGAATGACATAATATGTTAAACGATATATTGTCGGAATTAGAGGCTCTAGTGGAAATTTATACGAATCTGGTTGTCGAGAGAGACGGACTGCCGAATGAACTTGTAGTTCATTTAGACGCTGAAATTAAACTCGACCAATTCAACACAGTCCTGATCAGAAAAGATGAGAATCGCTCATTCCAAATTCATCATTTTCCTCCAATCACTACTCGGTTCACGTTCTCGTCACAAGAGGATCATATCGCGCCTCAACGAATCGTGGACGTTACGTGCAACTGGTTACCGAGCCATCACCAACAGACTCTCGTTGACAAAATCCAATCGATCTTATCGAATTGCTCAATCGATGAAGGAATGCTGTGGAATTGTTTTCAATTTATCGAGAATGAGTGTCTGTCGATTGGGTTTGGATCACAGGAGGCGACTGGCGCTGCGGGCGGCGATCTGTCGATCGATATTGATGAATTAATTGAGAAGAATGAGGAGGAAGGAGAAGAAAAAAGAGACAATGATGATTTGTTTGAGATATTGAAGGATTACGACAAACGCAAGTGTAAACGAGTTTTCGATGAATCGTTTATTGAATGTGGAGTTTGTTTT
>MQRK01094624.1:0-12796 GCA_001938485.1 Girardia tigrina
AATTCTTAGCCGAAAGAAGTAGACTGCAGTATTTTGTCCGAGCTTCAGGAAATAACAGAATCGACGGACCTTTAGAACTTATGAGCTTCATACAGAGATATCACCTTAGAGACTCCGTCTCTAATATTGTGATTTTGTTGCGCATCTTTCTTACCCGGGCTATTAGCGTTGCCAGCTGAGAACGCTCGTTTTCCAAATTAAAGCTCATTAAGAACTATCTCCGATCTACAATTAGCCAATCAAGGCTTACAGACTTGGCAGTTCTCTCCATTGAGAGGGAGCTTGCTGCTGAACTGAGTTTTGATACTGTTATCAATAAATTTGCAGAAATGAAAATGCGAAAAGTTCGCTTGTAAATTGTAAATAAAATTGCAAATTTTGAAATGACTTCTTCACTTGGTAATTTTTAGTATGAGAATAAGAGCATTGCTAGAAAAATAGGAAATTAAAGTAAATATTTTGTGACTCTATTTAATTTTTAGTAAAAACAGTAATTAAGGGTTCCGAATAATGGGTTAGGGTTAAGGGGGCGGCAAATCTTAGGACCGCCCCGGGCGCCAATAACAGTTGCTACGCCACTGATAGAATAATAATTTAAATTAAATATTTTATGTTAGTGTAATTAAATTTAATTAGAGGAGTAGGTTTGGAACTTCGATGGAGATTTAAATCTGATGAAGATGATAGAATGAAAAAAATAACGTATGTTGAAATTTGTGAATTAGACCCTTATATTGACAAAAATATGTATGGAAATTCCCCGAGACTTGCAAATGCTAAAGAAAAATTGAATTTAAAAGAGGGTACTGATATGTTTAGAATCGTCGAGAAATATGAAAGTATTTTTATGACTGGAAAATGGGATATTGGGAAAACTTCTTTAGAAAAACATGAAATTAAAACAAGTAAACCAATTTTACAAAAACCACGGAGACAACCAGCGCATTTAGAACGTCATATTGAAAAAGCAATCACCAATTTAGAAGATGATGGGATTTTAAAAAAATATGTTTATCCCCGTGGAACACACCTATGGTTTGTGTATGGAAAAAAAGAGAAAATGAGATTAGACTGTGCTTAGATTTCGGATTATTAAATCAAGTTACAGAAAGACCAGCATTTCCAAAACCAAATATAGATGAAATGTTGAACTAAGAGGAATGAAATGGTTCAGCTCTTTTGATTTAGATAATGCTTACTACCAAGTAAATGAATTTTCAAAGTTGAAAACTGCATTCTCAACGAGATCGGGACAGTCTTGTTTAACAAGAATGACATTTGATATTGCACCAGCAACATTACAAAGATTGATGAACGATGTATTTGGAAATATGTTATGGAAAGAAGCTGTAGTATATTTGGACGACATTTTAGTATTTTCAGATTCAGCAGCAGAGCATGTAATACATACCGCTTGATTAAAGATAAATCCAGAGAAATGTGAAGAATAGTGTGAGTACAAATTAGATTTATATAAGTATTTATAATAACATATTTCTATTTATAATTATAATATATTAATGGATCCAAAGTATTCTTAATAAAATCTCCTGCGTTTTAATATTAAAAAAATTGTGACAGATTCAAATTATTGTGTAATTTGTTGTACTTTAAATAAATGTGGATAAATCCTTATAATTAGAAAAAGCAGAAAAAGCTCTTGTAATTTGGATTGAAGATATAAATAAAAAAGAAATTAAATAGATGGACATTTAAATAAATATACATCATTAGATCTTACATGCAGCTGAAAGAATCATAACCATCTACATCTTCATGTGGAAGTACTCCACAAAACTCTGTCAGTATATGCTAACTAACTGGTTTTTAAAGACTTTCTTTTTATAATCTGAAGATAATAGATGAGTTGACTTCTGTAGACGAAGAAGCTGTCAGAAAATAACGTAAAAAGGTAACTAAAATTATTAAAGGTGATATTATGCCCATCAAATCTTCAATGCTGATGAAATAGGAATATTTTGGGGAAAAGATGTCCACCCGTACTTACATCACAAAATCTGAAAAACCTGCTACCGGTTTAAAAACTACCAAAGATCGAGTTACTTTAGTGCTGTGCAGTAGGGTAACTCATCCAGATATCGAAAGTGGTCTCGCAATAAATTCTTGTTATATAGTAAGTTAACATGCATTTTAATATTAAGAAAATTTGTGACACTTCTATGTTAAGTTTAACAGCTGTATGTATCAAACGTTATTAGCATTTTAAACAATTTTTCTTTATTTTTGAGAATTTTATTTGTATGAGTAGGTTTAAATTAAACTATTGTTGTAAATGTGTCTTTGTTATAGTGTCTTTGTAGCTTTGACATGTAAGTGTTAGTAAATCTTATTTTTTATGTTTTCAAAGTATCTGGGTATATTGCATAACTCCTTTATATAAATTCTTTTAGATCAAGTAAATCAAAGCGAAAAGATTATTTTATCAATGAAAATTTAATAAGGTCACTTTATCTATTAAAAGCTCCTATTTCAGTCTTATCAACAAACCAGCTACCAACAAACGGCAGCATTTAACTGTAAGTTTATTTTCTTAGTCTTTATATCCTGTAATCATGGTAAAACAAAAATATATTTCCTTTCATAGTTATTATCAGTTTCTAATTTCAAAGAAGACGATGAAATTTATTCATTCGATATCCTGAAACATGTCACGTGCTAACGGGGAAAATTCCAGATCATTCATTTGTAATGATAAAAGTTACGGTGACGAGCTACAGATGTTTCAGAGAACAGTGGGAAAAATATCGAGAAGACAATATAAAATCAAAGAACGTTCAGCATTTCAAAAGGATTGATAAAACTAAACTGTTAGTTGGCAGCAAGCTGTATTCTATCTATCAGGAGGCCAGGCCTCCTGATAGAACATGCTTCTCTGTCTCAGACACTGGAAAACCTTAAATTCTTTCAGTCATTCTGCTTCTTCGTTGATTACCTTGCTGTTACACACGACTGTTCGGAAAGAAATGTGTACCTCATACAAAATTTTGTTTCATCATCTACAAGTGAAGATCAAATGCAAAACATTTTACCCGTTGTTTGTGAAGAGCGTAAGTCGGTTTTTTTACACACTTTTATACAAGAAAATTTGGAAAACTTCAAATTTTGATTGATTTCATTAATAAAATACAAAATATGACTGCAGTTTCAGTTCTCTAATGGGGTCATAGGTAAAAATAAAAAAAGGGTCATAAATAAAAATCAAAATTTTAGATAAAAAATGAAAAAAGTGATTTTTGTTAAAAAGTCACCTTTACATATAGCTCTTCCTATAATCTGGATACGAGAAATTTTACATTTGAGCTTCTAGAAGGGCATAGAAAGACAATTTATTGTGTCACAAGCAATTATCTGAAAAAAAGTATTTCCGGGACACCCTATTGTGCAGCAATTCATCTGGCAATCGAATGCTAAAATCGCATCTTGTAAATTTATATTTAAAACCACGTGCATTCAAAAGAAAAGGTGTAAAGACACTGTCCTTACATTGGATGACAGACAAGAAGGCCTTGACAAATAAGGTTATTTTCACAAAACGGTTCCATAAATGATTTTTACCGAAGTAGATAATATTTGAAAAAGATGGGTCTCGAATATAAGATCCTATTATTTCTTGATAAATCACCAGGTCATTCAAATTTAGAACATGTAATTATAGAGCAAATTTTTTTCTTTCCAAACACAACCAGACATCTCTAATCATTTGATCATGAAATTATTTAAAATTTAAAAAATATTAAGTAAAATTCACTTTTCGATTTCTTTTCAATAAACCGGAGAGTTATTGAAGTTTGGAAAACAAACTAATATTTTGAACTGTATAGACTTTGAACTGTATAGAATTAGTAATTGCTGAAGTAAGTCACAAAAATGTTTGAAAGTAGCTTGTAAATTATTAGTCAGTGTTCAATGATAAAAAAATAATGTGATTTCAAATGAAGTTTTACTTATGTTATTCATGTTTTCAATGAATTATTGTTCTGTTTATGGTATTTACATTTGTGTATGCATATTTTAAAATATGAAAAAATATATCTTTTTATTTAGAAAAAATTATGTTATCCAATATTTTGAACAATTTTTAACGATTTTTCTTGATTTTTTTATTTCTTATGGGATTTTTGGAGAATTTAAAAAACATTATTTAGGTTTTAGAGATTTTTTAAGTGAATGCAACGTATCAATAATTTTAAATATATAAATTTATGCCTTATGTATACGGATTTCCATGAAATACTTCTACTACATAAAACGAGAATAAAGTGTATGCTGATTAAAAATCATGATGTGACTTTTTCAAGATTGTTTTTAATGTATAATTGCATGACAATAAATTGAAATATTAAACAATTATGCAGTTTTAATTAAATCAATACAAATATTTGCTAATATTTTGTTTTTTCTACAGTTCATTTAATTATGAAAGACTAGATTGTTCGCCTAAAGAAAGATGTGCAGTTACTACATCTGGTGTTCACAAGTTTTGATAGCGGTCCAAAAGCAAGTTAAAACAAAAGAAGGACTGGAAGGAAGAAAGCCACAACCTTGATAACTGATAAAAGAATATCCAAACTGCTGCTGTGAACAAGTGACTCAGTCAGGACAGTATCTGAGAACGAATGTATTTCTAATCATATCGGCTATTGATACGTATTCTATAAAAATAAGATACATCTTCTATAGCTACTATCTATAACAATTAATATTCACTCTCATATAAGAAACAATAAATGACACCTTTAAACAATCGAAACTAATCGATGAGAGTCATCGATTCGTATTGAATCTCAACATTGAAAGTAATTTTTAATGTAATTTAAATTTAGGGTTGGGTGTGGAATTGATTTTGATAAGGATATAATTTCTCTATAGAACTAATTTCGCTAACGTTTAAAGAATTTTAAATCATTATGCCAATTATATGTGTTTCCAACCTTTACATGCTGTAACGTTACTGTTTTCTTCTAGTGATTACGGTTCTTCCTATAATTTAATAGGTGGATCTTCTGATATGAATTTGATAATGTTCAGTAATTTCACTAAAATCTCATAGAGTTTGTCCTTAAGAAAGCTATATTCTGTAAAAACGTGGGTAACGTAACTTTTATAATTGTTAGAATGATCAGAAATGACTATTTTTTTATGTTGATAAATTACAGGTTAATGTATTCGCAAAAGATTTTATTTGTTTCTTTAACTATAGCGCCAAAATAATGTATTAATATTATTTTTATACCTACTTTTATTTCTTTTTATTATTTATTATGAATTATTTTTTAATATATTTTTATTTGCGTTATTTGGTATTTTAACCCTTGAACGATAGGTTGGGTCGCCAGTGACCAGCAGGTTTTTGAGTTACTACAGCCAGTGTTTCTAGATATGTAAATTCACAAGAATAGAAGCAAAGGATAGAATTGAAAAATACAAATTTATTTCTGCCGTTCAATATTCATAAATAAATGCTATAAAATGTTAAATATAAACGTTAAATCATTGGGGTCTCCGGAAACCCCAGCATGAAATCTATGATTTTTCGAAAGAAATATTGATTAAATTTATTATTAAGTAATGCTCATTCCTAATTCATAAAATAATTATGTGTTCCTTGTAGGATAGTTTTTAATGTGTTAATAATTTTTATAACACATTCTACATTTTACTCGTTAGCTTGTTAAAACAAACTTCTTTGTTTGCTGTTTCGTATTGTATAGTGATAAGTAATTAAGTAAGAATGTCATTGCGAATGTCTGAGACTATCACCTTACTTAAAGTTCTGAAAAATATTTTATATTACTGAACAATTTTTGCTTGCTTTTAACTCTTTCAATTATTGAAAATAATTTGTTCATCAAACTCTGATAACGGTGTTAATCTGTTTTTATATGGTTTTACTTGTAGGTGAAGAATAAGCAAAATGAGCTGACCTAGACTTGAAGCATCGGCGAAAGTATTCCGAGCCAGTTGGGGAGAAGACTCAGATTAATCTACATAGGAATCGTCAGCTCACCTTTCAGATGAAAATGCTGAGTCTGGTCAATCGAGCTGCTCTGACAGAGAAGATGAACGATATGAGAGTGAATCAAGTGAAGATAGCGAGCTGGAGGAGCATAATTCTCAATATATGTCACGTGATGGTATGGAAGAATGGTTGTCTCATTCCAGAGTGGTGACAAAACGAGAGGTAGCCTATAACATTGAATAATCTATGGGTCCCACAATTAAATGTAGAAGAAGAGTTCTAACCGTGGAAGCCGCATTTCGATTGTTTGTTAACGATAGCATGGAGATGATTGTCACTCACACCAATAAAGAAGGAAATCGTCGCTATCAACAGGCTTGGAAAGCCACAGATCCCTCAAAAATTCGCGGTACATTGGTGTATTGCTATTGGCCGGAATGTTTCGTTCATCAAACGAGTCTGTGCATTCCCTCTGGCTATACAGTATGGCTATTCCCTGTATGGCTATACAGAAGGACGACCCTTATTTACAAATTTCATGAGCCTACGTAGATTTCAAAATCTAACCTCTATCATGAGATTTGGCAATCGTGAAACACGTAACCACCGTTGTCAGAATGATAAATTCGCTCCTATTCGAGAATTGTGGATTACATTTGTGGATTACGATATTTAGGTTTTTATTCTCTGCTGCAGCAGTATCAGCTATGTTCTCAACATTTCACCGTACCTTGGGAAAATGCGAGCAACTGATCCACTGGAGAAAAATCTTGGGATGAAGGTAGTTCAAGAGTTGGCAGTACCAATTGAGGGCAGTGGACGTAATGTTACGACGGACAACCTTTTGACTAGCTTTGCCCTTGCACAGGATTTCAAGCGAAAGAGAATGACATTGGTTGGAACGATGAGACAAATAAAAAGGAGATTCCATCCATAATTTCCGAGGTACAAGACCGTCATGTTTCATCTTCTATCTATGCTTACAAAGATGAGGCTTCCCTGGTGTTTTAAAAACTGAAACCATGGCACAATGTGATTCTCTTGTAATCCATGGATTCCGGGCGTGTGGGAACAGTTGATTCTGAAACAAACAAATCAGACATCGTATTATATTATAACATCACAAAAGTAGGCGTCCATAATTTCAACAAGCTCGTTGTTACTTACACGCTGAAGTGGAAAACGAGAAGATGTCCAATGTGTGTTTTTTTCAAACATCATCGACATCACTGCTGTGAATACCTTTGTCATTTGGAAAATCTTAAATCCGAATGGGGTGGAAACAAATCATACAAGCGGCGTTTATTCCTTATTGAATTGGGGAAAAGTCTTGTCCAATATTCTGATTTACCGACAACGAATTTAAAAGCACTTCATATCGGTAATATCGCAAAAAAAGTGGTAGAAAAAGAAGAGGTCATTGTTTTGAGTGACCTCACAGAGCTGACAAAAAGTCACCACTGTTTGCATGGGATGCAGCGGTTTTCTCTACTCCTCGCATATGTTCTGCAAACACTGCCGATAACAAACCATATTTTCTATTTGTTTTAACATGCATCATGTATGGTGAAAAGATTTTTTAACAAGAATTAATATTGGGTGTCTATTCTTCTTTTAAAACCACATGAGGTCTCCGGAGGCACCAGCGACGCATAACGTAGTAAAAATTGACCGATCGTTTGATGGTTAATATCATTAATATATTATGATGGTTAATTTCAAAACAATTAATTAAATTTTAAAAATCAATAAATTAATTATCAAAAATAATATTAGTCGAAAAATTTTTTATTACTTAATCATGAACGGAGAAACAAGTTTTTACTGAAAATGTTTTTTTACATGCCTGTTAATTGGTTTGACCATTTTTCATTTTATGTGAAGCCAGTTCTGAACAACCAAACTATTCCAAATTATTGAACCTTATTTTGTCGATTCCAGAAAAAAGAAACAAGGATAAAAGAGACCAGAAAAAGAGACCACTGAAAAAAGAGACTACGTAAAATTGGAAAATTCAAGTAAATTTTAAAAAAAATTTTAAAAAATCAAGTAAAATTATTAAAAATTTTAGAAAAATTATTAAATTCAAGTAAATTTTAGAAAAATAAGAAAATTCCAGTAAATTTCAAAAAAAAAATATAAAATTCGAATAAAATTTAGAAAAATTATTAAAAAATAAGTAAAATTTAGCAAAATTTTAAAAAATGAAGTAAATTTTAGAAAATTTTTTAAATTTATGTAAATTTTAAAAATTCAAAAATTCAAGTTAATTCTAGAAAAATGAAATAGTTACTGAGACATTTCAGTAATAAGTAAATGTTTTAAATAAAATCTAATAATAAAGGAACATTATCAAAATTGAATTTTTTACACGATAAAGAAACCAAAGAGATTTATATAATTATTTTTTTAATTATATGATTCTTCATTTGGACAGTAATGGCGATGTATTTTTAAGGGAAATCGAGAAAAAATAGTTTTGCCGTCAGGAATAGCAAGGACAATAAATTAATTCGAGATGATGTCAGACAGCCACCACGTTCATGGCGGTATGCTCCCCAAGAAATGTCACAAAAATGGCTTCCGCTCTGAAGATCATGAATAGAATATTAGACTTTATTTAAGAAACTCACATTGCATTTAAAAATGGGGTATCTCTTTATTTTTTAATATTTCTAAAATTTACTTAAATTTAATAATTTTTCTAAATTTTACTCGAATTTAATATTTTTTCCAAAATTTAGTTGAATTTTCTATTTTTTTCTAAAGTTTACATGATTTTTTATAATTTTTCACTTGTATACTTCACAACAAGCATCACTTCTTTAATACAGCCTTTAGATCAAGATATAATAGCCAATTTCAAAACTTATTATACCAGGTAAACTTGTGAATATATATAAAGTAGAAAATAAAGTAGATGAAAATAAGGTAAATGAAATTGGGGAAAAAATTACTATTTTAAATTGCGTGGAACATGCTGCTTTAGCATTTACCGAAATCAGGTCATCAAACGTCATCAATGTAGAACCAGCTAGGAAGCAATGTCATAATCTCGTTCTGCTCCGCATTACACTTGTTAGAAGAAACTATTACTTATCATGATATGATGGCATTACTAACAGTAATATAATTCCGATCATAGATGCAGAAATTTCTACCCTTTTAAGTTTTTTAAAGAATTTAGAGGAGATGTGTTTCCGGATTTGACTGTTGACGATGTAAGATAATCATTGACAGAACAGGAAATAAATGATGTAGAATTAATAAATTGAGTAAGTGAATAGATATACGATCCGGAAACCGATTCCGACACCGAAGATGATGAGGTTAATTAATTCACTGCAAAAGCCCTCTGTGATGCTTTTCGATTTGCTAGAAAATATGCAAACTCAATTTTAATCGATTTAAATGTTGAGCGTGCTGTTCAATTTCAATGAAATATCTACAACTCTTGTGTTCAGTAGGAAGAATTTACCAAAAATAAAAAATAGCAATTAATTAAAGTTAAGACTTTAAAGTTAAGACAACAAAGGAAACTATAACCAGAAATAAAATGAAGAATGATTAATATTTCACAAGCGACAGCAATGTAGAACCAGCTAGGAAGCAATGTCATAATCTCGTTCTGCCCCGCATTACTAATATGGCATGTGGTCCGGCCGGTCACTCGAGTTAGCTCCGCTCCTGGCAACCCTAACTAAGGAGGGTACTGTTGACCGGAAATCCCGAACCGGACGTCGCGACGGCATTGGGAAGTCGATCGGGTCCTACAGTCGTTTTCCTCCCAATAGACCAGCCCGGCAGTGTGATGAACCCCACGGGAACGGCACTCTTGTTTGACTGCGACGCCCTCTGATGCTCGTGTGGATTTCTGAATTCTGCATTGACGAACAAAGCCCCTCATTCTGGATATTTCTCGAACAGCTCCCTTGAAGGAACCATTCCGTTCAGCATCACCTTCAGTTCGTGGTTTGGCAGTTTATTCATGTTTTGTATGAGCCCCGAAAGACAGTTCGTGACTTTCATGTTTGTAAAAAACTCACTAGTTCCATTTTTAAAATGAGAAATCTTTTTATGAAGCAATTATGTATTTTTATAAACAGTTTTTTACCATTTGTGCTCGTTTTTGTACAGTTAAACACCTATGCTCAATTTTTGGTAATAATCGGCAAATGGCGAGTACTCGCGTATATTGTGTTCATTTGAAATGTTTTGCTATTTTGTTGATCAAGTCCGGTTTTCTTTAAAGTGTTGTTGTAACAATTATGTGGCACTGATTACAATATCTAGAAAAAGCGTGATGATCAGGATATTGTGCAAGGCCTAACGAATTTAGTAGATAATTTAATAAACTCAAACAAATCTTGTACAATTAATTTATACACAATGTATTTTTATGTAATTTTATTTATATTTTTACAGTAATTTTTGTGTCCCTTTGAAATAAAATAATTTTATCATCATGTTAAATAAAGTATTTTTACATCAGTTTAGATCATGAGTATTTGTAGCAAAATTGCCAAGAGCAGCACATGGCATATTTAACTAACATACCCATTTTCGTCAATTTTGACAAACTTTATATTCCTATCTTTTATAGTTTCTGAAAAAATTGCAGTTAAATATTAATAAAAATATTAACCCTAGTCCCTAACCATAACTTCCTAACTTAAACCTTAGTCTAACCCTATCACTAACCATACAATTAACTTTAAGCCCTAACATAATCCCAAAAACATGGGCCTGATCCTTAAGCCTAACGCTAACCTTAACTCTATCTCTAAGCATATCTCCCTAAAAAATCGGTGTGGGGCAGTATGGAAGTATGGGCGAAGGAAATGCTAGTTGTTCCTAAAATTGATAGCGACAGCAATTATTTTTTTATTGATTAAAGCTTAGTAGTTTATGCATGTTATCAATAATACTTCATGTTCATAATAAACTATCAAAATTAACAATATAGAAAATGTATGTTTTCTGTCTTCAAAATCTTTGTATTTAGCATGAGCTTATAGTTTCAGTTTAGACGGTGTTTTAGAAAAAAATATTTTGTTAAATAACTTACATTAAAAAAAATTAATATTAGTTGATTAAAAAATTAAAATTAAAATAATTACAAAAAAATGAATTTGAACACTCGATTGTTTAAATGAAGTAATGAAAAGAAAAATGGAGTGTAAAAGTTTGATTTCAAGTTTTTTGATGAAAATAAATCTTAAGTAAAAAAATATTTTCATTTTTCGGAATGAAAGACGCCGAGTGGTTCGGCGGAAAAAGTTTGATTAGTGCCGTGTGTTTCGGAAGACAAATTGTGATTGATGCCGATTGGTTCGGTGCGGAAATTGCTATCGGATGGTCCTACACTCGGGTTAGTTCCGATGTTCGAGGCAAGCGTCCAGCTCACAAAAAGAAACAGACACGTTTCCAGACGTATCTTCTGTTTTCCATAATTTCCGTTTATCGATTAACGCAATTTTTCTGGAAGTATATTAACCGCGCAAATCGATGGAGAGAAATTATATGTTGGTGTAAAAGTGTGTTGACAGATTCGATTGAATATTAGAAATCTATAAACCCACTTTTGACAATAAATTTGACAAATAAAATTTAGTAAATTTATAGTCTAAATACTTTCTTAAACAATAGTTGAGGATATATTGTAAAAGATATAATAAATATAAAATTTGTTTAAATTAATAAATGTTATTTAAAATATTTATACTTTTGTAAATTAGAAATATTTAAATATAAATAAAAAGGAAATCAAGATATGAAAAAGAAAGAATAAATAGTTTAATTATAAACAAATTAATAAACAAATAAATAAAGTAAAACTTTATATGATTTATTGCTAACTATTAATATAAAAGAAATCTAAAAATCATAATTTTTCTATATAATAAAATTATACAGAAAAAGTATAGTATCTAAACTTTTAATAATTGTGTTCGAGTTGTCGCTAAGATTCTCGAAACACTCTAAAATTGGCCAGTAGTGAAACACCCATTTTATTCTTTAGTCAAAACTAAATAAGTTACTTTGTACTAGATTGTCAGATCAAATACAAAATCTTGGTTATTAGATTGCTTATTTAACATTTAATGTTGTGTTGGGTAAATATCGTTAGAAAGGTAATATATTAGACCCAAAATCAAATATTTCAATATTAGAGTGTTAAAAAATCGTTTCACTATTAAAAATAAATATTCTGTATATTTTATAATTATTTTTGAATTTTAAATTATCCATGACTAAACAGAAAATCGATATTGTCATAGATAATTTAAAATTTATAATTTAATTTTTATAATATAACTAATTTATAATAAAATTAACAATAATATGCCCTTTCCACTCCAAATCCACCCTACAGGTGCTTACTTATATTGTCCTTGGTTGTGAGTTTGGTAAAATTGCGCATCCATTTGATTGCAAAACACTGTTAAAATGTCTGATTGACTCAAAATGCAATTAAAATATTGTGAAAAGTTAATAAAAATTGTATTATTAGTTTGTAAAGTTTGAAATTTATAGGCATGATTACAATAAATTCAAATAGTTATAATTTGACAATGACTTAAATTTTGTTTCTCAGTTTTTTTGTTTAATTGCTGCATATCCTGGCTATTGAACACACCAATAAAAATTAACTAAAATTATTGATAACTTTTTTTCATAATTCAAAGAATAAAAAATGGAAAAGGCAGAAATTCGAACTATTATGAATTACGAGTTTTTACATGTAACCATGTGTAGTGATTTAGTAAATCACAGGTTAAAATGTTTGATTATATATATATATATATATATATA
>MQRK01094647.1:0-12221 GCA_001938485.1 Girardia tigrina
GCTCTTGGCAGAACATCATCGGTCGATCGTCCATTGAGAGAGCAATTATTAGACATGCAAAACTAATTGAGTCGTCCGTATCTGCCGAGTCTGGTGAGTGATATTGAACTGATATTGTTGAAAACAATTTTCTGAAAGCAAAATATCAAAATTATTGTAAAAAAATATTATCCTTGAGTATGGATCACCTTTGATTTTTTTATATTTTAAAGTGATAGCGTGTTTTGAAGTAAAATAATTTAATTGTTATAGTTTTATAAAATTCCAAAACATAAAAAAACAAAAATTCCGATACTTATGAATGCTCATTCGAATTTTGAAAACGATATAAGCGAAGCTAACAGTTATCATTTATCGATAAAATATTTATTTTGCACTCATAGTTGATGATGACCAAAGCAGATCGAAACATGCTATATATTATATAGACTAACTTGTTCTAGAATATTGGACTCATCAAAGTTCTCCAAATAACGACAACGTCTACATCAGTATGACAGGCAGTCATACAATTTATTGTATTATTGTAATACAATAAATAGCGACAAAAACAAAAATCAGATAAATAATTATCATGATAATATTGGTTTTGTTTTGCCTGTTCCCTAATCTGGTGGTTTCAGGAAATTCAAAAACTCTATTTTGAAACATGATGAAAATAATTTATTAAATTTAAAAATTGTATCTAGATCATGTAAGATAGGAAGTTTGTTCAGTAGTAAATCGATCACTCCAACTGGGTTATGTTCCAATTTAGTTTATCAATATAAATGTAATGGGTGTGACGCCACATACATCGGAGAGACCTGTCGTCATCTCTGTAAACGGATTCAGGAACATAATCGCAGGGAAAGTGATAGCAATATTGCTCAACATAAGAAGAACTGTTCAAATAGTAAAGTTGATGTCAGTAATTTTAGGATTTTGTGTTCACAATTTGATAATTACTGGGAGAGGGCGATGTGTGAGCATTGTTGATCAAATCCTATGATCCTAAAATCAATGTCCAAACACCAATGTCCTCTTCAACTTTATTGAAAGTATTTTAATGATTTAAATGACATAATTATTACATAACCATTGCTTTGATATATAAACGCGAGTATATCATTGTTAATTCAGTCTGATGATGACGGTCGATCCGTCGAAATTAATAACAATATATTCTGACGAAACTTTTGTTTTTTAATAATATTGATTTAATTATTAAATTCGGTGCTTTTGTCCGCGGCGTTTTGTCGTAGAGCCTCTCCTAAACGTATCGAAAAACAATGACAGAAAAAGTAGTCGCAGTGGAGAGACGACAACAGAGTTTATCAGAATTATAGTAATTAAGGAATTGGTGGAAGATTGTAAACAGGAATTCTGAAATAACGTCCTCAAATATCCCGGAAATAAATCAAAGTAACAGCGGAAGATATGATTGGGAGTGGCACAGAAACATATTTCATAACAAAGAAGTAGTAACGATAGCGATATGAGGATCGACGAATCCGTTTGACGGGAGACTCGTGACAGTTACTCGAGCAACAAACAGATACGGGACCAGTCTCCCCTAACTAAAGACATTCGTGAGGCATACCCGGGGTCGTGGTCAGATCCAGTGGTCCAACTAGTTTCAATAACCTTACTCTTGAAGAATGGGGGAAATAATTAAAACGACATCAATGTTTTATCGAAAAAATTGTTCATTCCTGCTTTAGAGAATATCTTGATTCGAGAAGAGGCAAATAAGAATGAAAAAGTAGATATAAAATCAATGTTTAAACCTCAGTAATCAGTTTGACGCAATCCACAGACGGGTTGAGATACTGCCACTTTAACGCCTTGATCTGATCGCAGTATGTTTCATGATAAGGTTTCACTGATAATTCCTTGATTAGGAGCAGACCATTGGCGATCCATATGAGGACGCAGTGGAGCAGGTACGACTGGGCGTCTTTATCTGATTGATAGAACTGTGATACGGCGAGATGGGAGAATCGACAATTATTACTTGTAATGTGGATAAGAATGGTGTTCAGTTGCTCTACTGCCAGCCGCATCACAGTAGTGGCAATATTCTGGTCCTCTGACCGCCACGGAACATTAAGCATTGGTTGGGAACCGCTGTCCGCCACAGAAAATGCTTGTAACCAAGGAATATAGATCTTCAAGAATAAATCCCACACCTTTTCCACAACTGAAAAAATTAACACCGATACTTTACGTTAGTCACTGAATGTTTCATTAGCTATCCCTCACACCAGCAATAGTCGAATGAAGAGTAAGGGTTCAGGGGAATGTGCGCTCTTTTATTGATCGGATCAAAGAAACAAATCTGGTTCATTACTCAGTGATAATATTCTGGTGTTACTGTAATCCGATCAAAGAAGCAAATGCCCCAGTGTCTATGAGACCACGCTCGAAAACAATGGCTGCTATCGAAATATCTGTAATAAAGACCGCCCTCTCTTCTCTCCTGATCGTGTCCATTCTACAGAAGAATACAGATGCCAGAAGAAACACCGATGAGGAGTCTGTCTACTTATTTAGGCAGGAATGTCGTGACCGTCCAGGCCATTAAACACGGTCACAAAAGTTTGGTTGTAACGACTATGACAGAGATCTGTGACAGAATTGGCGGTGAAAAGCTAAGAGATATGGCGATTGAAATACAACTGTGGGCAATTTGGAGAATGTCGAGATAAATCGGAGACAATGTGGCATGACAGAAAGGACAAACCAGCCTGAGTGTCGACTAGCAACAGCAGCAGTATATTGGCATCACATGACGAATTACACGACCTGCCCATGTTGCCTCACGACGGCTTCTTGCTCCGTTCCTACCTCGACATTATTCGTCAACAGAAACCAGCTTGATCGGACAAACACAGCTGATTCCACAGTCTTAATCCGCCTGATAGATGCACGTGTCCTGCCATTTGATCTGCCAGTCTCGTCTGACAATCCAGACGGATCAATCGCTGGAAAGTGATCATCTGCTGGCCATATTTAATACATCCGATTACTAGCGCTGTCATAATAACTGACTTGTTCAATACCGAGGATAACGGACTTGGTGATAAAATATTATGGTGACACGAGAGCGGTCTTCGCGCGACTCGTCAGGAGATTGTTGGTAAAGCAGCCAATCGATCGTGAATGTAACGAACATGGTCCAAGATCAATCAATCCCCACTCAAACCGTCACACACTCACAAACAGACCTTCGTGCCATGAAACGATATTCTCTTTGGCCGATCTGCCCAGTTTAAACCCAAGAGAATCTAGCATCATGCTGCAAATGTTTATTATCTCCGCCGCACTAGCTCCGTGCTTCACGTAGATCCCGTACTTTTTGCTAGCGGCATCCGAGAACCGGCATTTATTCAACCAGACAGACATGGTCTCCAACTCTAACCGGATCTAAGATAGCCAGTTATCAAACGAATCTGTCGAGTCACCGCGCTCACTTCTTCTATACTGAGAACCAACTCTTTGTTCTCTTCGATGTTAGTCTGAATGACGCTTGACCCGATCGCCCAGAACCGCGCTGCCAGCTTGTCAAGGTCACTCACTGAATAGCAAAGACATTATCAATGGTAGCTAACAAGGACTGCGAGCATGGCATACGAGATCTAAACCGCTCCAGGACTCGGGGCAGACACAGACTGAAGCTAGAAGTCAGTAAAGCCACCAGATTGTTCACATGCATCTGTACAACTCGTATTGATACGTCTAAACTCGAATTTCATATCGCTCACCTCTTCCATCTTGCCGTCAATTTCGACCTGAGCATTCCTGTCCAATTTGGCAAAGCTTATCGAATTGCAGAGAGAATCGACCATATTTAATTTTGAGGTGAAACTTGGAGTTGATTCGAGGAATTGCTTGATGCTGAACTGTTTGTTAAAGTAAAGGTGTCTGTCCCAGCTTAGGATATTACCTTGCTCAAGATTGCACACGCCACCATCTGGGAGCATTTATTCGCTTGATAGCAGTCAACTGTTTCCGTGTACATACTGGCCGTGGCCGATGTGTCGACATTCGGGCAGAAATGGGGACTGTAGAGCTCCACCAGCAATTCGTTCTCTAGCATCCCTTTCAGAAGAACACTGGCTTGGTTGAAGGAATACTGCATGAACTTGGATCCTGTCGATGGGAACAGAGGTTAAGTGAGGGTCAGTGGATGATCACTAATGTTATTATTTATGGCAAAGGCGACATGATCGCGAGTGGTACTCACTTGACATTCCGAATGATATGATGGAATGTCGACAGTTACACAGATTTCAGAGAATGGGAGATCTGTTGATTCATGGAGCATTTAGGTGAAGTTAACCTGATTAAATGCGCAGAGTCCAGAGCAAAGTACTGATTAAGTGCTGATGAGTTACCTGTACTGATAAGAGTCCCGCTGGTTCCTGATAGCCGGAGACGTCTCCTGCTGGCTCCATATTTCAAGGGCACTTTTCAGTATGTCAGATGGAAATGAGACCATTATAAATGCGGAATTAAAACAGTAGGAATGGCATTCTAGTTGGAAATGTCGAGCCCTGAATGGTCTGCCAGGTGGATCTATCTTTCAAGGATACTTGATTTATTCATAAAATACACTAGTTTGAGGTACTATCACATGTACTTTACGGACATCTTTCCCAGCAGTGATACCGTATTAGTGATGTATGCGAATGATGTTTGCGGCTGCCGGTTCTGTAATAACCCTTGTCAGATGAAATTCGGAAGAATTAAAACCTGTGCATATCAATCCGTGGCAATTCCTTATGAAATTACATTCATTGAGAAGTCGATTTTCCCGTCACTTCTCGCATGTCTGGTTCAGGTCCGCTTCACTGACTTCGGACACACCGCCACATTCAATTGGCAAAGATGTCTTCGATAATTCATAATGTTCTGTACTTTGTGCACCATACAATAATCAAATGGCAGAAATTGCATGTCGCTGCATCGCATGCGTGTATCCCGTGTATATTGCAAGTATGTATCGCGTGTGTGTATCGTGTGTATTGCATGCATGCACCGGTTATGTCACAGAGTGTCATGCAATTAACAGTAGCGAATCAGGACTTTTTGGCGCAGGACTTTGCAACATGGAAACAATAAGAAAACGCTCATAGTTCTTTTTTGGCAATATGTGTTACGCCGAATTCGGGTAGATTTTTAAAAATTTCAATTCATTTATGAAATTGATATCAACATTTAATGTGAAAAAATATAAATTAGACTTGAAACAAATCGTAATTCATTATTTAAAATAGACTCCAAATGTAAAATTTTATTCAGTTATTTAAACTTCTTCCTTGGTGCAGCTGAATTGTTGACGTATGTATTTTACAATCATTTTGTCATATTAAATGTTGATATCAATTTCATAATTGAATTAAAATTTTTTTAAATGTGCTCGAATTCGGCGTAACATATATATATATTACCAAAAAAGAACCAAGAGCGTTTCCAAATTGTTTCCACATTACCAAAAAAGGTCCAGCGCCACAAGTCGCGTACCCTATCAGTAATTAACCAGTATTTAAGACAATGGTGCTGCACGAATTTCACAAATAAATTTAAAACATATTATTGATTTATTAAAAAAAGATATTTTTATTCTACATTTCCTTTAACAGAAGACTTACATCTAAATCTCCGTTTTTCTTTAAGATTTCAGACAATATCCTTATTAAATTTGTACCTTTGTTACCACATCGTTGACCGGGAACGTCTCATAACGTCTTACGATAACCTAATGTCATTGACGGATTAGTAGATGTCTTTAAACTTTTCTGTGCCTTCATTCCACGGAATAAAATAAGATGTAAAAAGTGTTGTTAGAAGTAGCTAGAGAGATTCTGCTGAATTAAATGACGTATCTCTGCTACTGAAAATGTCTGTCAGCAACATCCTCCTCGTCGACTAACCGGTAAAATAAGTGAGCATATCCTAGAGAAAGCAATTGCGAAAGGACTCAAAAAAGAGTCTACAGGAGGCGCAAAGTCTGCTGATCGAACGGATTATCCAGTGAAGCTAGGTTCATTTGTAATCAGTGTCACATTCCCCTCCAACCAGGTGCTTGCTTCACAGCCTACCATACTCTTAAAAAATAATAAATATGTACTTTAATAACATGTGCAAAGTTCCTAATAAATATATTATTTAATAAAAGGATTGTGAGCATTTTCTATTTTTCTAAAATATCGCCGGATACACGCGTTAATTCTTATAAAAACACCCGGTCAACAATGTGCTAAATTAGCCGGAAATAGACTAACCCTTTCAGTCACCTTGGAGCATGCGTGATACGCGCGTTCTCAGTGCTGCAGTGTGGAAGTTAGAATAATTGCACCCAAACGCTCACCGTGTATCATTTCTATGAAGCCTGGCGAGTATTGTCATAGACGGTAGGCACCAGTACATCATCACCGTGTTACTCAAATGACATTTGCGTGGAGACACGGTGGAGACAGTCGTCCGTGTCAATGATCGTTCAGTGTTTTTTGTAGATTTTTTACCAAAAAAGTGATTTTTCGTTTGACATGTTGATCTTGCTCCATAGAAATTGGACCGATCTTGAAAAATACCATTACTTTCTTGCAAAGGTGAAGGAGATCTTGACTCTGTGCGAGCATTTGTGGAAGTGTATGATACATCCTACATTTGTATTGAAAAATGCCTTACCAACTAAAACACATATTTCACATAAATATTCATAAGGAAAATAATTCACGACTCAAAGGGTAAATATAATTAGAGTGATTTATAGGAAAATGCGTAGTAATTTATATTGATTCTTAAACTTAACTGTCTTGGATTAAATGTTTGGATAAAAGGATTAAGATTTAAGAGACCCCGGGAATATATTGTAATCATTGAAGCAACCGCGTCTGGCAAATGTAATGAGGCCGGATTTCAGTCAGAGATGAGACGGATGTTTGGAACGAATGACGATAATCGAATGGTCCACATTCTCTTTGTAAACCTTTGCTCTCGACCTTATCAGTCACAAGTGCCTTCTTCATCTGCGCAGTTTCTGTCGTTCAATTTGATCTTCTCCAACTTGTCTTTTGATTGTTTTTTTCGTCAAAAGTAGCTTGAGATGCGAAATCACTATGCTGAATGTCACCTTCCTCGAAGTGGCAGAACATCATATGGAGAATACGAATATGGTTTTCGATTTTGTCTTGTCGGAACCTCAAGAAGAAAAAAAAGAGAAGCACCGAACAATCGCGACAAAGGCCTTTTTATTGATTGTGTTAATACTGGATTGTTCCTTTAGCGAAGAAGTCGTAGACATCGCAGAAAGACTACCGGTAATTGCAGGCGATTGTTCTTCGTTTTCCGGTGGATCAGCTGGACGACACATGGTCGTTGTTTGCGCATGTGAAGAAGTGCCGCTGTAAGTGTCATTGGGAGCAAGCACCGACTGGACAAATGCGCCTGTCACTGAATCGCCAAGTGGTTATTCTCTTCATGCTCGTGCTATAACTGTGAATCGATCGACTGTTTCCAAGCTGATTAACTTACAGCGATGTGCAGATGTAAAGAGAGACAGGCTCGCCATAAATCATCCAGACACAGGCGCCACTTGCTCCGATAAACACCATTCTATGCTAACTCGAAATATTTTAGATTCCGAACAGAAGGGACACAAGGATGTCAGATAAACGATACCCTAATGGTGACTGGAACACTGACCAAGCGCAGAAGCGTGTCCCTACACGGAGTAATTCGCCGCCTCACACTAACACAAAATTTGTCCCTGAAACAAACGAATAGTATTAACAATACAATAAATAGGCAAATTATGATAGTAATGATCACAACACAAGTCATTAACCGATTAGCTCCATAGTTTCAGACACAAAACTGTGGTGAGGAGGGTACTGCTGTGTCTCGGGATTGATTTGCCGACCGAGGTAGAAGAACAGAGCCAGTCCGCAATCGACAATCTTCTTGAATTCCTCTTGGTTGCCGGTGGACTGCAGTAGAGAGTCGAGTTTCCTAAGGAAACAAGTCTGGTAACGGGGAAATGTCTGCTCACAGCATCAGACTCACATAATCAAGTGGTGGATGACCACGACACCGTTCACCAATTGGTCAAGGTTGGAAAATTGGATCATCTCGTCGATGAGTTTATTGAAATCCTGTCTGTTTCTTGTCGCTTCTCCAACGATATCGTTTCTTTTGACCCAGGTCTGATACTGGGCGCAACAAACGTTTCAGCAGTGTGATTTAAGCAAAGTCAAATCTTACATTCAGATTGATGGTAGCTTGACCAGAGCAATATTGGGCTCCCTTACTGCACGGTACTTGGACTGTTTGATTGACGGTTTGCTGTTCATAGTGCTTCGGCAAGCTGGTGAAGAATCTCTTGTTGAGGTCAGTTAGGAAGTTCTTGTTGGCCTTGTGTTTAGCGGCGGACTGATACATGATCGAGAGAGGACCGCTGATGAACTCAAGTACTTGAGTGGTGTTCTTCACCGCTTCTGGTGGGATAATGACGCAACTGTATGGAGCCGGGATCATTTCTGGAATGGTCGGTGCTGATAACTGTCTCTTGAATCTCAGTAGAAGTTTAGTATCGAGAGGAACGACCTTTTTATTTAACATGGAATTGACCAATCGCACAAAACGGAGGTCTAGATCATGTCTCGTGTTCCATTGAGAACCGGATTTCCTCAATTGTTCCAACAGAGTTCGTTTCGGCAAATTGAATGTATCGGTGTTGATGCTTGACTGTCGAACGAGATTGAGCAGATCCGGACGATACTGGCCAGGCAATCCTGATATTGAAACATCTTCCAGGTGGAGTCTCGGTTCATCTATCCACAATAACAGCATTTCTAATTTATCATACAACTGCTGCATTTGGTCCAGAAGAAGAACATTTTCTGGATTGCTCTAGAAATAGAAATACTTAAAGATCCCAGACGATATATTAACAACGCTCACTTGTTTTAGACTATCCAGCTGTGAAAGGTGGTGGTTTTTACAAGCGGTGATACTGGCCCTTGCCTGCAACAGAAAAGGATGACACAAATCATCTTCGAAGATTTTGTGGCCGACACTGCCTAACCCAGTCAATTCCCTGTTCCAAACACCAGCAAGTCCCAGATATCTTTGAAAGAATACAGTTGCAATCTTGATAATGGCCAAATGTTCAGGAGGACAAGCGCCCAATACTTGCACAGACTGTATGATGACAAGACTGTTGACGTTGAAGCTGAGTCCCAATCGCAAGTGTTTACACGCACTATTCATGGCGCCTGTGACGGTCCGCGGTTCCTTCTTCTTTCTAACGAGCAACTTGTTCAGGAATTCCTTCCACAATCCGATATCATTCTCTACCAATGCTTCCGCTTCCAATAAATAACTTTTCAGCCACATATATTCTCCACTTCCAAGCTGATTTAATAAAGGAGTAAACGTGCACCCCAAACGAAATATCTGAGCAAATCCCGATCTTTTGGTAGCATCGGAAAATTGTTTATTCGTGAAATCTTTCACCATCATATAGAATACTTCGGATCCAGTCTGTAAATAATAAATATATACCGATTCGTACGCAACTGTTTCACGCAACTAATAGATCAATCTCAACAAATATTTCATCACTCAGACGCGTGCTTGTTCAAAATGATCAAAATCAAAGTGCTCAAATTTAAAATGTCTAAATTACAACGTCTAAATTAAAAATACCTTTCAGTAAAATCGGCGCTGGTAAACGATGGTGGTGAGTAAGGACAGCAGGATGGTCAAGTGCGAGAAGAACATCTTCATGCCCAAATTTTATCGTCTGCCATAAGTCCTGACATTTCGCTAAAGACACTTATTGATTGCCCTATTGGGCTGAATTCTCTGTGTGACTATGGCCATGCAACATATATCGACTCTAACGATCAAGCACCACGTTTTGAGATTACGGAGTAATAGATCTGACATTATCGGAAATACCGCACGTACGAACAAGGCGATTGAAGAAGCGCTTAACATTTACAGTCACACTCGGGGCTCTTAATAGAACCCCACGATACTTTGCTAAAAGATTACTTGGTGAAGAAGAAGCAATTTATCAAAAGTTTCTCAGAATTGAGGCAGGTGAAAATGGCGTAGAGCGCGCAAATACGCTGTAATGTAACGGATTAGAGGAATCTGTAATTGAAAAAGAAACAAACAGGACATTACATGAGGATTATTTTGGGGATTTAGCTAAAATAATATATTAAATTGTTTTTTCTTTCCTTTTTAATCTAGTTTTACTTACTTTTTAATTTCTTAGATATTTTTATTAGTATTTGATAGTTTTTCAGCAATTGAATTAATGGTCTGATATTTTGTCAATGTACATTTTTCATTAATATTTTAAATTTGGACATTCTTAATTTGGACATTTTTTAAAATTTGGACATTTTGGACATAATTAAATTAGAAATTAATTTGAAACCGCACTAAATGGAAATATGTTAAGTTAAAATTTTTATACACATAACTAGTAAATCAAAAAATTAAATTTTTTATATCCATTCTTTATGCAGACAGAACTCAACTTTGCCAACAAAGATTTTAAAATTTAAAAAATTTCAATTAAAAAAACATTAAAATTTAATATAAACCACTGATAATTTATAAGTAGATATCTTGCGATTAATATTGTTCTGGAACTCCGAATTTTCCGTTTTTACCCATTTTTGGATCGTAAAAAGATTTTTTTGATCGAATGTTTACATAATCATTTATTGTCATCGAGAATGAGTGAGTGAGCAAAGTTTGAAGAAAATCGATTGAGTAGAAGGCCTTCAAAAACATGTTTCTAAATTCCATGGATAAAGTAAGTTAATTAAAAGAATGGAAAAAAAGTAATTTTAACAACAAATAAAATGAATAATACAAAAATCGAAAAAGTTAAATAAATGTTTAATAAAAGAAATAAAAGACAAAATAAATATTGGTCATTGTCTTCAAATTTTCTTAAATCTGCAGAAACTGTTAATAAACTAAGGTCTTTGTTATCTCAGAATAGTTTTTCTAAATCTTTCACTTGAAAAATTAATAAATAAAACAGTGAATCAAATACTTTTGAAATATATTTCTAAAATCAAAGGTTTGCTTTTCCTGATTGTTCTAAGAAAGATATTAAAGTAGCATTACAAATTAACAAAATGTATAAATATTACTTAATTTCACCTTATTTTGAAGAACTTAAAAACTTTAAAACTTCATTGTTAAAAGAAACTAACAATGAATTAAATTGTATCACGATCTCATAAAATTCAAAATATATTCCTGGAAAAATCTACACATTTAACCGTTGATGAAAAGAGCAATATTGAACGGTCTCTCTGGATGAGTGATTATGAAAAATGAAGACGGAAGCTTCCTTGAGATCAACAGACTAGCCTATGCTGACGACGTCTGCCTCGTCGACACGGATTACAACAACCTGATAAATAATTTAAACATTTAAATGTATCCTTTTTTTAGATTTAGGTCTCAAAATTAGCATCGGTAAAACCAAAGTTTTGAACCTAAACGGAGATACTCTGGTCCTTACTGCTGGGCATCAGCTTGAGGCCGGTATTGAGTGGGTCTCTAGCTTTATTTACCCAGGATTCACGATCTCTTCAGCGAAAGTGAAGGAAAAATTCAAGAAAGAAACCCAAAAGATCATGGACCTGAGACCAGTGCTAAAGAGCTCCAAACTGAGTATGAGGAATAGGAAGAAAGTTATCAACGTATGCATATTCTCTGGTGTCTACTACGGACGTGAAAGCTGGAGGACTTCGGACAAGAACCTTAATAAGTTACATGCCATTCATATCTATGCACGCACATCAATTTATACGTAATATCATTAATAAATTTTTTATAATAATGAATTCTCATTCAAACTTTGAAAATGATGTAAACGTAGCTAACAAAAGGAATGAATTTAAGATATTTGAAACGGCTTCACTTTGTCAATTTTGAATGTTTATTAATGGATAGTAGTGCTTTATCAATAATGATTCACAGAACTTTCTCTCATAATGTGAATCAAAGCCTTTGTGTAAAACAGAACTATCATCTTTAGAAACAAGAGATTCTACTTTTCCAATGTAACCAATGATTAAATAATATTATTAATAAAAAAATTTTTATAAAAACAACCACGTTTTTCAAGCATTACCAATGCACTAAAAAGAGGAAAATAATTTTTTTCTAGACATGTGAGAAATTTTATACCT
>MQRK01094733.1:0-16967 GCA_001938485.1 Girardia tigrina
TAAAATTGCTTAAAAATAAATATTTAATATTTTTGTTTTCTTGACATTTTTAATTTTAAAATATTATTTAGATACATTAAAGATATTTTTTTATTTTTAAATAAATATTTTACTTTTTTATGATTTTCATTTATTATATAATTTTTAATTTTTTAAAAATATTTAACAAGCAAATTAATATAAAAATATTTTACCCTTTAAATTAAAAAAATAATAAACTATTCAGGCGAGATAAAAATTTAAAATTAACCCCTCATAATCTAAAAATAGGCACAAATCAAAGTTAATACACTAACTGAAATTAATAAATAAAAATGGTAGAGTCAAAATAATGTAGGCGGCAGTTAAACGATTTAGAAAAATATATCAAAAAAAACGATATAACATTTGGGTACCCCTAATAATATTTATAAATATATTTATATATTCAAATCCAATATTATTATTTATAAAAAGCAGTTCTCAATACTCGACTTAAAAACAGAAAATTAGAGTAACAAAAATTAATTATAGTTTGTGATTATCACAATTCATTTTATAGTATTTTCTTGATTAAATAAAAATTGACTAATTCACAAAAGTTAACTTTTACTGAAATTAAAATGCCTCTGTTTAAGTTTTACCATAGACATTAATACTGTGTTTGTATTTCAATTGATTTGAGCATTTGAGTACGTTTCTTTCTATCCTTATTCACGAAAAATTGCCATCTCGCGGAACACTGATTTGAAGATCGATCGGCGATTAAATCGACCGGAAGAAAATCACCCAACAAAAATCTTCTGCTGCCGACCAAACAAATCGGAATGATAATGAGCGCTAACAACGACCAATTGGCTCTCAATAACGAAATCAAGTTCTGTTCACGGAATATCGGCTGTCGATTGGAGCTCCGCGTGTGTCTCAGTGGCTGGGTCATCGTTTATTACAACCAATCGATAGATCCCTATCGAATTGTGGAGCTCGAACTGCTCCGATGTGTCAACTACCAGGGCCGCGTCTCTTCCTTTGACGACTGCGTTGGATTAACTGACCACTCTTCCAATTCCATCAATCGGCGTTCAGATTGTCGTCAAAATCGTCATTGAAGGATATCGCAGTGAATCGCGGCTCGCTCGTGTACGGCTTTCGAGTTCGTCCAAGGCAAACGATCTTCGATTCAACTAAATCAGAGCTGCTTATTTGATTCTGCAGCCAGTGGTGTAGTCTAGTTACAGGCTCTTCATAGAGCTTCAGCAATCGGCCGATGTTGTTTTTTGTTCGAAATCATACAACTTTGGAAAAAGAAACTAGAAATACTTTGGTTTTTATTAAATAGTTTCTTCAAATTCACTGAAAACAAAATTAATTTAAGAGACCTAAATGGAAATGTAAAGATTGTTACAGGTACAATTCGGAATAGATAGTTTATAGGGTATATTCTCTCCTCTTCGTGGATTATGCCTTGCGATCCTGGATAATCATCTGAATTCGAAGATTTTGATCTTTCAGGTATGACTTGCATTCTATCTTGGTCTTTATGGGTAAGCCAAAGCGTCCCAGTGCACGGAAAGCTCACATTCTAACATATGACATAACGTGATTCAATCTCAATATTATAGGACATTTTATGGTTTCTTCTCAATACAGTCTACAATTCAAAGTATAGTGTTATCTATTCAGTCAGAGGAAGACATTACACCAAAATATTTTAACCTTAATTTGACTAAGGTGCTGATAATCCGTTTCGTTTTGATAGAAGTATTTACTAAAAAAATGTACTTTAAAGAAGATACTAAGAAATTACTGTAATGTAGGTGATGCACTAGACAAATACAATTTACTTTTTGAAAAAGCTGTAATTAAAACAGGACTACAAAAAATGGGAATAAGACTGAGTGTTAGAAATGTGTAAGGCAGTGGCAATTCTGAAAGCCAATAGATGTTGAAATCATAGTCTCATGTTTTTCATTAATATAAATGGTGTAGTATGCTATGATATTGAAGCTCATACATACAATGGTGATAAAGTGAAACTATTTATCATTGAGTTTCTATTACCATACTTTCAGATTAATCAAGACCATATTTTTGTGATGAATAATTTTAAATTTCATCACAGGTTTGATATATTTACTTTTATATTGAAACTTTTAAATAAAAGCTTAATATGCTTTAAGTTTGTATTAGTTTTTAATAGAGTGAAGTCAAAATGTAAACCATCTCGCCCAAGACCTTAATCCAAGTTTCAATGAATGAAGAAAGAACAACTTTACACCCATATTACATAAAAATGAGGAGCTTCCTTCGTTTAACTATGTCATCTCAGCCATTTACATACATGTTATTAATATTATATGATTTGTTTTTTATATTTTATTTTTTTACGTGAGTTTACTCACGAACAGATTACACAAAGTGTCAAACAATTTCGGAATGGAAATCAACAGACAAAAAAGCAAAGTAATGGTTTCAGGAAACCATAACAACGAGGTTAAACTGGAGATTTTCATTGGAGGGGAGAAGCTGGAACAAGTAAGGAGTTTTAAATATTTAGGCTCTACTATCACAGAGAATGGGGGAAGCGAAGAAGAAATCAAAAGCCGGATTGGTATATCAACAAGCGCAATGATTAAGCTTAGCACAGTTTTTAACCTCAAAGAAATCCATCTCAAGAGCAGATTGAAGATCACTAAGGCTGTTGTCTGGGCAACATTCCTCTATGGGTGCGAGAGTTGGACAATAAATCAGAAGAGTATGGCTAGGCTTAAAGCGTTTGAAATGAAGTGCTACAGGAGAATACTGAAGATCACGTGGAAAGAAAAGAAGACAAATGACTTTGTTTGGAGGACAGTGACATAAATACTAGGTAAAAGACCAGAATCAATAGAAGAGATCATCAAGAGAAGGAAGCTGAAATTCTACGGTCATCAAATAAGAAAACAAGCACTAGCAAAGGTTATGATTGAGGGAAGAGTGGAAGTAGAAAGACCAAGAGGAAGACCAAAGAGGCAATGGATGGACGATTTAAAAGAATGGACTGGACTGAGTATGGAATGTCTGAGAAAAGAAGCTACAAATAGAAAGATGTGGCGAAGGCTTGTTTATAATTGGGTGCACGCACGGCCTAACGGCTAAGGTCAAAAGAAGAAGAAGAAGAAGTTTTTTTACTAAGAATGTAAATATTGTTTTGGTTTCTATAATAAAAAAAGTAAATTTTTAATCAAATGAGTTACTAAGATTATTTCTTTATTATTTTTATCAAATCTTATACATTTTGTAATCAAAACTTTTATATTTCGAAATTATGAGGGGTTAGTTTAAATTTAAGTTTCACCAAAATAGTTTATTATTTTTTTAATTTGAAAATTTAAAAAAAAATAAATTAAAAAATTAAACTGTAGAGTAAAAATATGATAAAATAAATACTTATTTAAAATATGCTTACAGTAATAACAATTGATATATTTTAATAAAAGTTATAAAATAAGTTTAAATAAATTTTAAAATAAATAATTAATGGATTAATATATTAAGAAATATTTTTTCAAAAAAAGGGTTTATTGTAAATTTAAATTAATTAGTTTTTATGATAAAGTTTTGTAAAAAATGTAAAATTATTTAAGGTTTAAATTTCGTAAAATTTTCGTAAAAAATGCAAATATATTTTAAAGTTTAAATTTCGTATATTTTCAAAATTTAATCGAAAAAATTTAATGAATTAATTTTGGGCGAAATAATTGAATTAACAGGAAATTTGTTTAAATATGTGAATTGTTGATATTAATAAATTTTATGGTGTTAAATTATGACTTCGGAATTTGATAATAATAAAAGTGGCATAAACGCGAATTATAGAAATTACTCTGTAATTTCATAAAAAAATGAAATCATAAAGCCATAAACATTCTTAAAATTTGATATTTATATATTATTGTTAATGAGAATTTTGACAGAAAATACCAAAATTTTACTTTTTAACGGTATATGCTCAATGTCTTACAATTTGTCTTTTAATGAGTACCATAATTGATAAACACTATTTACTTTTTTTATTCCTTTGGACGTGAAATTCGGATAAATCTATTAATTCATGTCCTCTAAACCTTTTTCCCATTTATTTTGTTATTTTTAGTAGTAGAATTTTGTTTCCATCTGTCATTATTAGAGATGTTTATATAAAAAATATTACTTTTTCGAATTTTTTCTATTTCGACAAACGTATCAGGTATTTCATTGTCCAACGTAGAGTCGACTTCATCCATGTCAAAGACATTAGAACCCTCTACTGAACTGCTGGAAAGATTCCTACTTTGTTTATTCAATTCATCGTATTTTCTTTGTGCTGTTAGACATTTACCACAAAACTGCAAAAATGAATATTTCTTATTATTTTAATGTAAATAAATTCATAAGATTTATAAAACCTTTGTGACATAATCAGTTCTGTATTTTGTAGAAAACTTTTATACTATATGTTTTCAGATTACCATAACATCATTATGTCTTACTTCAAAATACTCTAATATGATAGGAAAATATCGTCACATGTTTTAATTAGGTTTAAAGCATTAATTAGTCTTTCATACTACCGATTACTTTTACTAATCAAAATCAGCAAATCAGTGTCATGTACCCTCCTATGTGATTACTGATCTCTGACCATACAATCCAATGTTGGGCTTTTTCTACTTTATTGGGTATTTTCTTCAATTCTAGAACGGATTTATTTCTCCTATAGACAAGAAATGAGAAAATTATTTTAAAAAAATATTATTAAGAAATTATATATGAATTGTAACACTTAATGGAGACTCTTCTTTGATACTTTCGGAGTACGAAATTTAAGAAAAGTTTCTTTGTAATAATTTTCGTTTCAGTGAAATACATGTCATGATTTTAAAAAAGTAGATGACAGGTCCATGATCGGTCTTTCATCTCAGAGGAAGGCTTTTCAGCTTTGATTATTGAAACTTCTTTTTTTGAACTTTTCTGATCGATGGGTGTTTTAAAGTTAAATAAGCAACAGAATCGTGAGAAAACATTTTATTTAGAGAAGATGTCGATATTGATTTTACAATCACGGCTGTTGAATTATTATCATCTTTAGCAAATGGAGGAAGTATTTGGTTTGTGCTCAAAAGTAACAAATTAAGAATAGTTTTTAATATCACACAAACTAATTGACAATACATACGTTTATCGACTGTATCGTACTCTAAATTCATCATTTGATTTTCTTGGTCGTTGAAATTTAAAACCGAATCCAGCATAAGCCTAAAAAACTTTTGTACTACGTTTTTTGCTTCATCGTCTCATATGTTCATATAACGTATTACATTTTACACTGATTTAAACAGAGCAATTGATCGAGTTCCATTTAATGTTATTATTTCTTTAGAAGCTTCACTGAAACATTTTTTGTAAATGAATCGTAAATCGTGTTTGATCATATTAAGGATCGGCAAGTATTCGGCCACCGGCATGCTCTCGTAATCGAAAAATAAGCATGCACTCTACATTTTTATTGTTGATATCATATTGATGTAACAAGTATTGTTCTGGATTCAATTATCATTATTATATTGTTGTTATCGATATGTATATATATATATATGAATATATTTCAATAGATCCCGCGGTCTCTCTCTCTTTTTCCTCATTCTCTTTTACATGGAAAAAACTATGAATGAACAATCTGTGATATTTAATTCTTTTTTGTGTTTTTTAATTTGATAAAGTTTTGTGTAAAAAATTAACTGGGAAGATATTGAATTTAAAAAAAATATTAATAAAAAACTAATTGAAAATATTGAAAAATTTGATCAGAAAAGTATGATGGATAATTAAATCGAGTTTTGTAAAATATAAAAAAATTAAATTGAATTGTAAAAATAATCTGAAAACAAAAAAATTGATTCATTTAAAATTAATCGAAAATTGGTTTTATTTGAAATCAACAAAATTAAGTCGTTTGTTTAAACGCACAATAACAATTGATCGGATGTTTATGCGTGATGTACGAATTTTTTGAGTTGATGTAATCAATTTCAAATTTCATTGAAAAATATATCGAAATAATTTGCGGTGTTAAATTTCGATTATTATTTAAAAATAAATTTATTTTTAACGATGAATAGAGATAAAATTGAAGTGAATTGCGACAATTTCACTATGCGAAATGTTAAAGCAATCGATCTGATGCGATTAGTGTCGCGAATTCTTTTGAAAGTAGATCGAGATAATAAAAAATATTTTGACGAGAAAAAATTGACGATCGAAAATAAATTAAATGAAACGAAAAATAATATCGACGTACGCATGCGACTTGAACTACGCTTTGAATGATAAAGTTTTTATTGACACGAAAAAAAAGACCTTATTGTGAATACAATTGATGACAATTCGATCAATAGAACCGGTGAAATGACGGCCGAATTCAATTTCTTGATTCTTTATTTCTATCAGGAAAGCATCGTGCAAATTGAATGCATCGATGAATTCGGCATTTTATTTTCTCTCTCGAATGGATCGATTATCGTTCATCGATTGAACGATTATGAGATGCTTTCGGTTTTTGAGGTGACAAGTCTTTCGACATTCAGTCGTGATGTTTTGTGAGATCGAATAGAGAAACGGAACCGGAGATTACGGAGAAAAAGCTTTTTGAAACTAAATTCGAGAGGGAATTAAACGAAATAAAAACAACATGTGCTCAGCACACGACCGAGAGATTCACTCTGCGTAACCCTGCTGCCTCCGTCCGATTCTCGGGATAACCTGATGGTCTGGCGGATCAAGTATTATTAAGTTTGACTTTTCCGAATCAAACTTTTCTTTTAATTCTTCGAAGTTTTGATCATTTTCAAATGTTTATCTGTAAATTGCTTAAATTTTTTGCCAATCACTTGAATTAATTTATTAACAACGTTATTTCGTCAAGATGTTTTTCATTTGCTTTTAATTCAGCAATATAACAATTAATATATTTTAGAATTAATTCAACATTATTTGCGAAATTTTTATTCAATTCTAATAACTGATCAACATTCTCCGTCGATAGTAAACGACTTATTTCATCTCTAATAATTGATTTAACATTGTCAAAACATTCCATTTTAGTTCCACAATCGTGATAAATTTCAAACGATTTATTATCAAATTTATAAGCATCAATTAGCTTTTTGAAATATTTGAAATCCTCGTTTTCCAGTGCTTCTTTTTTCAAAATCATCATCTTTTATATCATCATTTTCCAGTTTATCATAATAGAATATATTGAAATATGGATTCAATCGACCCGCAGAAAATCATAAATTTATTCGCAAATTTGTATACCAGAAAATATTTTGTTTTTCTCCATAAAATAATTTGAAATCAATTTATAATTGATAAGAATTCAAATCAATAATCCAAGTAAACAAACAAATTCAAATTTGCCAAATTTTATTTAATTACATCGATTTACGAAATTGATTGGTTTTTACAATTCTTTTTTAAAATTTGTGAAATTTTTTTCATTCGTATTTTTTGAAACACACACGCACACAATTTCAACCAACCATTCACACATACATTTAACACACGCAAACATCCAATCACAATTCACATTTACATTATTTAATACACATACTCCAAACTCTTATTGGAGATTTCAAATATATGGTGATTTCAAATCACCGATTTACAATTTTGAAACAAAATCAATCAAGGAAATCAACAAAATACAAGAATTAAACTGTGACAAAAGCTATTTAATTATAATTTTTTTAATACTTTATTTAACTAAATTAAAAATTTTAAATTTTTTAATTTCTTTTTACTTATTTACTTTAATTTAATGATTTTACTTATTTAATATTTTAATTAAATTACTTTATTTCATTTTACTTTGAATTACTTAATACTATAATATAATTACAAAATTGGGCTCAAGTAAAAGTCACAGGAAATCACAACGCGAACAATCAGAAAACTAAATTTTTCAATATTTCTTTCAAGTTTTGAAGAAACAATTAGTTTGTTTTCTGGTTCATTACTCTATAAACGGTTTGTAGATGATATTTTTTTTAGTTTTTGAGAAACGTGAGCATGTAGCTCCGTTTTTAAACTACATGAATTAGTTACATCCAAATATGACGTTTGCTATTAAAAAGAACAAAATGGTCACCTGTCCTTTTTGGAGCTAATGGTAGAAAGGAAACAAACATTTTGAGACAGAAATTTTTCATAAAAACTGATACGGTTTTTTTACAACCCCGAGTAGTTTCTGTAAATCTAAATATAATCGGAAAAAGGTTTAGTTTTCCGATCATGGTCTCTGACATCTACTTTTTCAAAATCTAATAAAAGTATCAATATACTAACAAACTTACTAAATAATAATAGTTATTCAAAATCTTATATTGAAAAAATAATAAATGAAAATATTACTAAATTACTTGACAATTCTAAGATAAATAATTTGTCAAAATTTACCATTATTTTTTTAAATTTTTTAAATAGAATACTGAAATAAACATAAAATAATATAAATTATTAAGAGTATGACAAATGAGCAATTGCGTTTAAAAACACCAAATAATGTGATCTTCCATAATTTTCAACTGTACATCTAATTTACTCTTTCATTGTATATACTTTTTTCGGCTTTCTTTGACTTCCGACTGTGGCCTTTAAAAAACTTGCAATTTGCATAGCCATTTCTTTAATTATTTCCTGATGAAAGTCCACATTGATGGATGGTTGCATAAAACCAATGATTCAAGACTGTTATGCTATCCTTCGAAAGTATTGGTTTTACACAAGATGACATCAACGGCTAATTTATTTTGAATATAAACACTGGGAGGAAATAGAACAGGTTTTTAGTTTTTTCCACGATTAGGCATTCGTCTTTCTTGTACATACGTTCGCTCAAAATAAGAAAGCAAGTCCTTCATTATTTTTTGTCGTGATATGAAAGTACATAATTCATGAAATACTTCTTGAACCTCTTCAAGTGAAATGTGGGTTAAAGCTGAAAGACATATTATGTTATTGCTCGCTTCATCAGTTGATTCATAAAAAGAATGCACTTTCCTTATAACAGACTGGGAGGGAGGATATTAACAACCATTAAAACCAGTATTTGGATAGCTTACATGAAAAAAATTCATAAAAAATTCCATAAGCAATTTCTCTGGTTCAGCCTCGGGCATGAGTTCCTTTATTGTGATAAAAAGACGTCGATGAGTAATACAGGATTTATCATATTACCAAATTGAAAATAAAAAGAAGATCTTTGGAAAAACAAAGTAAACCATCTTTTTAAGTTACATCAGCTAGTTAAATTGTTCCGAATTAAGTAATTAAGAGGTCGATTTTTATTGAATTAATTATATTCAACGTATTAGATATTTAAATATGGTAAAATATTTTACTTTTAGGTCTAGAAACACGGCGATGCTCAAAGTGACCTCTAGCAGAATCACTAATTTTGACCAGTATTTATATACATGATTTTGATTTTGTAATTTTAAATAGTATGTAATGAGACAAGCATGGGAAAACTTAATTCATATGTATAAAAATACAGGTCTGAATTGATAATTCTGCTAGCTGTTTTTTAAACACGTCCGTCCTCCTAGTGTGTTAATTTAGTAAAACTTACTTTTTCAGCGACCCCTTCGACAGCCTTTGAATAAGTTTTTAGGTAATTCAATTCGTCAGAGAGATTACTGATTTCTTTACTCTTGTTCTCACATTCTGTTTTACGAATACATATAAAATAAGACAATCAGATGGAGAAAATTTAATTGTTGAAAATCAAAGTAATTTTTACAACAAATAATTTGATTTTATGTAATTCCATTATTTTTATTAGCTTGTTTTATATATATATATATATATATATATATATATATCCATGGAATTTAGAAACCTATTTTTAAAGCCTTTTTACTCAATCAATTTTATCCAAACGTTGCACACTTACTCATTTTCGATGATAATAAATGGTAATGTGAAAATTTGATCAAAAAACTTTTTAAGATCTCAGACTTGGAACAAAACGTCCAAATTGGAGTTCCAGAAAAATATTAGTATAAAAAGATCTACTTATAAATTATAAGCAGTTTATATTACCCAAAAAATTAATTTAAAAATAAATAAAACCCAATAAATCGAATTAAAGTCTAACTAGTAAATCAAAAAATACATTTTATATCCATGATTTATGCGGGCAGAACTCTAATTGGTCAAGAAAATTTTTAATTTATATTGTTTTTTAAATATATTTTTAATTAACATTTCTAGAAATCAAACAATGGATCAATAACAAACATTAAAAAATTGGAAAAAATCTTTCCCTTCAAATGATTCGAACGCTCAACCTTTACATAAAAAAATATTCATAAAAACAATAACACATACACCTCTCGTCCAGAGTAAAATGTATGGGGAATTGAAAATTGAAATTTAGTTAACTTAATTATAAAAATTTTAGTTAAAAAAATATTTTCAAAAACAAAATATAGAAATTTAAAAAATTCTGTTGGCCAAGTAGAATTCTGCCCGTATAAAGAATGGATATTAAAAAAAATTTTGATTTAACTATTTTTAAATTCCAATATACAAATTGGTATTTCTAATAGTTTTTTAATCAAATATAAATATTTTTTAAATTTCTGGTGGGTTATTTAGTTAAAGGTATAAGTTTTTGTATTATATTTAGTCAAACATTTAATTCCCTAAGTATTCTTTGCACCAAATAGTCATTTTAAAAAGCTAACAAAATTTTGTCATTTTAGGATGCTCTAAGTATCTGAAAGAAAATCGTAAATTTCAAAAGAAATATGTAATAGAAGCCTTTTCTATTTACTTCTGCTTCTCATTTGACTGGATTATTGGTTTTTAATTAGTTAAATATGATATTGTTTTATGCTGAGATGTTATGATGGTACAATACATATTTAAACATCTCATTGAACCATGAAAGCAGCAATTATTTCAAAATTTGAAATATCTTTGCATAATTTAATAGTAGAAATTAATTAATTTTTATACTTTTCGTAATGCATAAATAAATTTTAAAAACAAGGGCAATTTTTAATATTACACTTAACAACGTCATTTGTAGAAATATCTATATAATAATTATTGAGTATATTGAGAAATATCCAGTTTCACAAGTCTTTTTGTTAAATTCACAATTCATAATATCATTGTGAGGAATATTTTTAAAATTGTTTGAATGTGTAAATGTATGGATGATGTATGTTTATTTAAGTATGTTGAACTTAGAATGGTGATTCTCCCACCCAGATGGAAATTGGTATTTTTAAATTTAAAATGATTGACTATTCAAACATAATTAAAATAATAATTTGATAAGTTTAAATTTTTTAAATTAACAATTAAAATTAAGTTTAAGAACGATCGTTCAAAACCATTAAAAACGACTCTTTCTCATTTGTATGCCACCGCAAATCGAACAACTGGCTCTCGGTATTCGATTTATATTCACAAAAAATCGATTCTCCACTCTCCAGCTGTGATCTCTCGACACGAAACAGCCCACCAGGCGCCAATCGACCATCATGGGTCACCAAGGCAACCAGCAGAATCGATTCATTGCAATTGAACTCGATCCAGGTGACACTCAACCGGAATTTGATAGAGAAAATCGGATCAACACTCACGAGCCCGTCCCTCAAGTCGACCGATTAAATACTCGCTCTCTCACACGAGGAGAGACTGCAGAAATCCACATCGTTGCCGGCGATCGACGCCAGTAATCCGGCCCGAAAATTGATTGCATTATATCGGATGTTTTTCATGAATTTAGTCGATGACGGTTTTAACGGATGAAGCGTTTGAAAAATAACGTTTATCGAATTCGATTTGTCATTAAATCTTTCGAATCTTTCACAGAATACTTTAACCATTTCAATATCGATTTTTAAATCGATTGATTCACATTTCACTTTGTAAGAATTAATCTTAATGGAATAATTCTCTATTCGCCGATCACACAAAAACACTGCGCCGTTTATTTGATTATTTCTATTCAAATTTCGATCTAAAATCGATTCGAGTTTGATAATATCGACGAGAAGAATTGACGCATCGAAATTCGTATAATTCAATATTTTTGTTATTTCAATATTTGTGGTTTTTTTCAACATCGCGATTAGCACAATTCAGTATCCAGAAAAGAAATTACCTTTTTTAATCAATTGAAAACCATAAGGTCACGTATTGAATGTATTTTCATCAATAGTCAAAACTCTGTCGTATTCACAGGTCATTCAATTCAACAAAACAAAACTCAAGGTCATTTTTTGAGTTTTAAAATTATCAAAAATATCATTTTTCAAACTCAAAATAAAATATTACAATTAAACTGGATTTTTTTCCAGAATAGAACGATTTTTTTTCCTTTTTAATTACAATTATCAAAATAATTTTATAAATATATATAAAGATTTTTTCTACTATACTTTTAACAACAATCTTGGGAAATTGTTTCAACCAGATTATTTCATCGGTGGTTCCTCAAGTGCTTCTAATAATGGCGAAAGAAATACGATCCTCTTAAGGACCACAATTGATGATTGGGAGCTATACAGTGCAGAGTTGCGGAGGGGATCTGAGCGCCTTTGCTCACTTAAGGTTAGCGATAATGCGCCATTGCACACAGATGACATTTCTCGAGTCACAATTAAAGGTGTTAGACTACTACTTGTAAATCATCCGCTGTACAGCCCAGATTTGGCCTTAAGGGATTTAAACCTCTTCTGAGATATAAAAAGGCATCTTTGCATTGAGAGGCATCCAGTTTGGGTCAAAAGATGATTTGAAGGTAGCCATGGAGGGTTTTTTGCCGCTTGTCTATCGGAATGTTTATAAAAGGTGTTTTCTGAGTTGATTATTTGTTAGCTGAAGTGTGTAAAGTGAAATAGACATTATGTTAAAAAATGATGCCCACATACGTAAAGCTTGTGGTGTTGTAAAAATGGCCTCTTTTGAAATTCGTTTTCTTTGTCAGGCTGGGTACTTATTGAACGCATCACGTATATGGATCTACTATTTTATATTGTTTTTTCAGAAAATTATTGTTACTAATAAAAAAGATGTTTCATAAAGTTTTTAAAATGTTACCTGATTTAAAATTTGTTGAATATGTAATGAATAAATCACATAAAATAATAAATAAAATATAATAAAATAGTAACATTAATATATATTAAACTTAAAAAGGAATGATAACATAAATAAAAAGTACCTAAAATCTTTTTGGTTAATTCATCAGAAAGAGTTTCAATTTGTTTTGTAAGCTCAGTATTCTAAATTAATACAATTTTAATAATTGAAGAAAATCCATTTTTCTGTTTAGCGAGAATAAATATTCCAAAATACACGAAAGAAAATGAAGGCAAAGATCCAAAAACTTGTTATCACAATTATTAGTTTCAATGGGTACATACCGAATAGGAAACAAAACTCAATTAAATATAAATATGTATTCCAATAAATAAGTTTGATATAAAAATAAATACAGCAATATTATAAGTTCTAAATCCAGAATAATAAGAGTTTTATACAAATATGGTAAACCAATATTAACAAAATAGAAATTCCGAATACAATTATACAAATTCACAATTATCAATAAATTACCAAAAACGACAAAATACAATTAGATACAATCCAAATGGCCCTCTCACTAGTTTTTTGGATCCAAAAATTTATTAAAATGTCTACTTTCATTATTATCAAATTCATAATTCAACACCAAAATTTTTTATTTTTAATTTTAAACTTTTGTATTTATTTACTTTTTTAAACTTTTAAATTAAAAAAATAATAAATTATTTTGGCGAAATGCAATTTTAAAATTAACCCCTCATAACTACAATTTTAAAACACGCTTAAAAAATAATGTTATTAAAACAACTTTTTTATCGTGTTCATTTTTTTAAATTTAATTTATACATATAATTAAGGAACCATTTTGTTTAATTTTATTGATTTTAAACCGGCACTGCTGTTTTATTCATTTTGTAAATTTTATCTTAATTTTAATTTGATTATTTTTTAGATATTATTTGTAATTAATTTCTTATTTACTTCCTCCTTAAGTTCCTCACATATTCAAAAATTTCCCGTTACCTTTAATTCCTAACATTCCCTTCTTTCTTTAAAATGTTTGATTTTCGCGACATTCCTAACTGTTTGTATGTCAAGATTCCTTCTGAAAATCACTTCTGCTGGACTTTTTCCTATTGTTTTCTGCCTTGTTGCATTTAAGGCAAATTCAACCTCTGGCAGCATATCCACTAAACTCGTCTCGTCTCTTTCTTTGAGACTCACCTGAGTGTATTCCCTGATTGTACGAAACTGTCTCTCTACTATACAATTTGTCTTATGATGGTACGTGCTCGAGGGTACCAGTTGGATACCCAATTTCTTCATCAGTTCTAGTATTCCTTGAGACTCTAAATCTTTTCCATAGTCTACATGTATCTCTTTGGGTACACCGAACTTTAAGATCCACTTCGTTAGGATTGTCTCCACTACTGTCTGTTCGTCTTGTCTCTTTATTGCTGCTACCATGATATACTCGCTCAAGTGAAGGTAGATGCCATCTTGGAAATATCGGAAGGTAGTGTCTTTCTCGTTTTACACAAAAATTTGGGTATGCGTACGTTGATTTCGAAATGGGTGACACATTTGATGACATCAGAACAAAGACAATAACGTATCGACGATTCACAGCGCTGTTTGAAGCTGTTCAATAAAAATAAAAAGGACTTTTGCGTCAATATGTGATAATAAATAAAACATAGATCCATTACTACAGCCCAGAACCAATAAGATCGTCAAATGAGTTAACAGCTGTCCCTGAAAGTCGTCCTAAAACTCAAAATTAAGCTGGCAAAGTTATGGCATCTGTGTTTTGGGACGCCCATGGTAATTTTTATAGACTTCCTGCAGGAAGGTCAAACTATCAATAGTGAATATTACATGACAATATTAATTGATTGAGTGTAAAATCAAGAAAAAACGGCTTCATATGCAAAAGAAAAATGTGTTGTTTCAACAAAATTATCCTCCATGCCACAAGTCGATGAAAACGAAGGGTAAATTGAAGGAATAAGACTTTGAATTGCTTCCCCATCCAACTTGATCTGTTCTCCAGCGACTACTGGCTTTTTCAGACTTCTAAAAGATATTCCATGGTAAGAGATTTCCTTCTAATCAAGAGGTTATAGCTGAAGTTGAGGTCTTTATTAAAAACAAAGACAAAACATTCTACAAAAAAAGACAGTGAAAATTTTAACGACAGTTGGAATGCATGTATCACTCTTCAAATGGATTATGTTGATGAATAAATTTTCCTTTCTACAAATATCTTTGAAAATAGTTTATGTTTATAATAGTTTTAAATTAAAAAATTAAATACAATATAAAATTTAGAAATAATAAGTTAAAATATATTTATATTTACAATTAATTTGATATTATTGGTTTGTGTAAGAAAAATTAAAAGTCGTTCTCAGAAATTAAATAATATGTTTATTGTTGTTATTAAATAAAAGTTTCAAAAATGTCTTTTTCTCAATTTTCATTAGAATACAACCACGAATCTAATAGTGCGTGCGTCACGAAAAACAAATAAATTCTTTTTATCGTCGACTTAATTTTGTGAATTGACTTAACAGTTTTAAATGGTTTTTTTACGAATATCGACTAGTTTTTCATAAACAAATCAAATCAGATGAGAATATACTTTTTAATGTGATTAGTTTTAACTTGTGTTCAATGAGAAAGAAAATTTTTTATCAACATTTATCCGACAGTTTAAAATTAACACGGAATCAATTTTTTTAATACGTCAAATAGACTAAAAAATTTGAGTTCTCACTGTGTATGATATAATGACCAAGGAACAATACTTGGAATCGTGATGCTATTCACAGTTTTAAGAATTCGATCGCGGAGAGTGGTGCTATAGATGGTGAAATCATGCTGGATACGTTTACAATGTCAGTTCAAGTAGTGACAGCGGCAGCAGGGCAGTGTTGCGGTCGATGAGAGCAATTGAGCACCCACTCGTTTAGGTTGGTGTAGAAATATGGCAGATTTTGTGGACCTCTGTTTCTATTAATCAATCATATCTGTATGAGATGTCTTTAATAAATGAAACGACATTTTTGGACATTATATGAAGATTGCACTTTCTTTGTGAATATATTTATCTTTATGAGTTTCTCACATGAATTCGAGAAACATTAGGACAAGTCCCACGATCGAGAAAAAACAACATCAATAATTGTAGGTTATATTAATTAATTTATATATTATATTATCTTACTAATATAACTAACAAAGATGGAAATTTTCTGATAAAACATAACTCATCTGAGGACTAAATATAATTATTGGGTTGAGGATTAAGTTCCCGCCGTTTTTTGAAAAATTAAAATTTTATTTTTTAACAAAAAAGTTACTACAAATTAATCACAAATATAATCTCCGCCATTGTTCACGACTTCTTCCCAACGTTCAACGAGTTTTTCAATGCCTCTTTGGTAGAAATCGCCCGTTCTTGAATCGAAAAATTCAGCCAACCAAACTTGCAGTTATCCATCATTGTTGAACGAAACACTACGCAAAGCGTTAGAAAGCGAACGGAAAAGATGAAAATCAGATGGAGCAAAGTCAGGTGAATACGGAGGGTGCGGTAACACTACCCAACCTGCAGCTTTGGCACCTCGATTATACGCAAACAATAGATGGTGTCGGAAATGCTCATTTTTGTCAACTTGACACTCCATTTCAATGATCTAAAAATCGACAAAAATTAATCTAAAAAAACAAAATACACCATTGAAGTTGATGGCCTTGATCGTCTACCGCGTTGTGAAATCCCGATCGATGACGACGACGACAACGAATACTCGAACGATCGGCGATAATTGCCGATCATCTGGTTGATCTTG
>MQRK01094834.1:0-14339 GCA_001938485.1 Girardia tigrina
TATTAAATATTATACAATAATCAATATACTGTTTAATTTGTATTTGAGTTTTTTTGATATATTTTTTGATAAAGGGCGCTAAACAGAAACTTGCATCGGGGTTCTAGTACCGCTAGAGCCGGTGCAGAATATATTGAATAAAATTAGTTACATTTTATTAATAAATACTATTTAAAAGTACATTTTATTAATTTACTTCAGTATTATGAAAGAAAATTTTATATTTGATAAAATTTATCTGAAATTTAAATTTTACATTAGTTTTAATAGATTAAAATTACAATTTATTTTATTAAATATTTTGAAAAATAATCATTCGTTAAATAATATTTTAAATAAGAAAATTATTTTTTTATAATTTGAAGATATTTTCTTATTTTGCACTAAGTAAATTATTTATTAAAATATATTATTTCAAATTATTATTTTTATATTGTTTAAAAAATATAATAAATTTATATAATTTATAGTAAACCTTTCTGCAAAAAAATAATAAAAATCATATATAAATAGGTAACTTAATTAATTTAAAAATTTTAAGTTTTGAATAATAATTTAAATATTAATGAAAATATTTTATTATCGTTTAAATAACAACACTTTAAATGTTTTACTATATGAAAATAGTCATTATAAATTAAAAATTACAAGAATGAAAAAATTTAAATGTTTATCAATGAGCTTTCGAAACAAGTAAAAATATTCCCTTAATAAAAAATGTGGAACTAGAGATTACTGGATCTTTTGTATATAAGTTTTCTTGAGGTTTTCGAATGATAGACGTATAAAACCCGTTAATTTTGGTGACAGCAAATGAAAAACTTATGGCACTCTGTAAGTTATAGCGTATATTTGTTAGAAAATTTGTAAATAATTACATAATTCAGTTATTTTTTTAACGATAACTAAAACATAAGCTAGTTGCTTAGCGGCCTCAGTAAGGTTTGCTTACACAGTAGATATTAGTGACTATATAAATTGTGACTGTATATAAATTTAAGTGTAACAACTGTGAAACCTTTTATAATTGAGAAATGAAACGTCACTTGTAAGATTTATTTACGTGTGAATTTCAAAATAATTTTATCAAAGTCAAATCCTTAAATTCTAATTGTGAATATAGACTTTGCACTACAGTTGGAAGAACCGTTTAATTTAGAGTCAGAGATTTATAAGAGTCAGGCGTGAAGCCGGCAATCACGTAGCTATTTTTAAACTAAATAATCTCCAACAAATGGTATCTTGATTGCAACAGGAAATCGTTTCAATTTGGTTGAACTTAACCCATTAATGCCGAGCCATGTTACATACACTCCTTTCTTGGTCAAGGTCAGCCGCCTACTGCGCATGCATGCCTGGTGACAGAGAAACAAAACATGTTCCGTATGTGTTCTGAACCTTCAGAGTACACACCTTATCAACGAAACATAGCTAAATGCAATGTCTTTACTTTTACAGCCATTTTTATTAGCTGGGCACGAATGTTCCCGTTCGATGTTAATGGGTTAATCAAAATAGGATAATGTTTTAATATCTTAAAAGTCTTTCAAACATAAATGTTTTTTTAAATGAAAATAAATTGTTAAAAAAATAATTTAATTAAGTACAAATAATATATATATATATATATATCAAAATGCAATTTCTGGTTACGAACAGAATAATTGATTGTTCAATTTTTTTCAATGATTTTTGCAACAAATGTTAAGCAATTATTAAATAAAAAACGCTTAAATAAATAAATAAATAATGTATTGTATATATTTTATATCAAATACAATATTTTAGTTCCTGATTTTATAACGAAGGATAATTACTCTTCCATTTTAGTGTAAAACTAGAAACTAACAACTGGGACTGAATACAAAAAAAATAATAAAACCTTTCAAACATAAAATTTAATATTTATTTTCTACAAATAAACAATGTTCTGTTTTCTATTTATCAAATATTGTTCCATGTTAAAACTAATTATTTGACGAGCTCAAATAACCTAACGAGCATAGAATATAAATACCAAATTATATGTAAAAGCAAATGAGAGTTTTAGAAAAAAAAATGTTAATTTTATTTATAAATAAATAATAAAATTTCAATGGAAAACTTTGTACAACAATGTTGTTTACGGAAAGATGTCGTCAAAAAAATAAATATTATTAATATTTTATAATTTTAAAAATTTATATATTATTAACAATTTATTTTTCCATGTACTTTTACATCTTTAATATTTGAATTATTTTAAGAAGAATACTTTCATTTAGAATTTTTGGCAAATGCGTTTTATAAAAAATATTTTCATATGATTTTATAATAAATAATTTTTTCGCTATCGAAAAATTATTTATAAAGATTTAAATATATTGTTGAAATTCCGTGCTATTTAATATTCTATTTGGAATGTAGGATGTAGTGGACCGATTATAAAAAACCTATAAACAAAAATTTCGTCATTAAAGTAAATGCTCCACACCGTAAATATGTAATGTATAAAATATGTGATAATTAAATAATAAAATAAAATAAAAATAATTAAAAAAGTAATAAATTTGAATTTGATAATGAACTGATTACAGTTCATTTATTTTAGAAAAACAGAAAAATAATTCGACGACGAATCTATATTATGTAAAAAATTGTGTTTTATTGTCATAATTCCACACTCCCCTTACCTTCAAGGCCATAAGCAAACACTAACTGAGCAAGGGAAAACTCTTTCTCCCTCGTGCCTTCAAACGCCTGAGCACGCTAAATCCTTAAATCGAGTCGGTCGACAAATTGTTCTACAGGGTAACTTCTCAGAGAAATCTCCGGATAGTTTGTCTTCAAACTCTGTCTCCGATCCTTTGACTTGAACAACATTACCATCCACAGGTTGTTTCACTTTAGTTAATTTACTCCTCTCCTGTCCTGGTCCAGGCTGAACCGTTGTTAGAGATACCTGTCGCACATGAATGATGTGATAACGCATGCCGTCAACCGCTATTTGATGCAATGGTCTCATCTCCGGAAAAACTTCACACTTCCTCCTTGTCATGCAAGTTAATATGACGCCGGTCGCAACAATCGGAAAACAGAGTAGTACCTCACTAGTCGACCGATCCACGCAAAATGACTGCGACTTGTTAGGTGTTCTTGCAGCTCTAGAACGATTCCATCCTGTCTCCATTGGAGCCAACCGTCCGCTCCAGTTTTTACCACCAGTATCAATTAGACTCGAAAAATTTAAGCTGCACCTTCATCTTTACCTTTAAAATAATTACTTAACTAAAAACTGTCTTCTAAATAATATTTCTAATAGAATTATTAGACAATAAAAGCAAAATCATACTGCTATAAATATGTAATATTTTAAAGTTACAACATTTTTAACTTTAACAAGAAATGCGAATAAAAACTAGTAAATCAAAAAACTTTTTTATGTGCAGATTAACTCTACTTTGCAACAAAAATTTTAATTAAAAAACATTTTCAAAAACAATACAATAGAAAATTAAAAACTTCTGTTGGCCAAGCAGAGCTCCGCATAAAGCATAAAGCACGGACATAATTTTTTTTTGATTTACTGGTTAGACTTTAAATCGGTTCACTGTACTTAATTTATTTTTAAATTTATTTTTTTGGAAATATTAAGTATTTAAAATTTATAAGTAGATCTTTTTATGCTAATATTGTTCAGGGACTCAGATGGGACCGCTTAATTCAAATTTGAGATCTTAATAAGTTTTTTGATCAAATGTTTACATAATAATTTATTGTCATCAAAAATGAGTAAGTCTGCAAAGTTTGGAGAAAATTGATTAAATAAAAATCGTTCAAAAATACGTTTATAAATTCCATAAATTCCGAAAAAATCGTAGCGTTTTTCATGAGTGCTTTCAAGACTGTCATTTTTCACTGTTCCCTTTATTTTTCCATGTTTTTTATTAATTTTTTCATCAATTTTCATATACTATCTTTAAAATCAATTAATTTTCGAATTTTTCTTTTCCTAACTATGGCCGAAAATAAAATTCATTTAAGACATGTAATGCTGTTTTTTATAATAAAAAGAAAAACGCTGCCGAAACGCAGAAAAAAATTGTGACGTTTATGGTTCTAGTGCGGTTGGGGAAAGTACAGTGCTTAAGTGGTTTGCGAACTTCAAGAAAGGTAATTTCAACCTGCAAGATGCATAAAGATCTGGTCGCCCCTCCACTATAGATGATGATGAACTGAAATTAAAATCGCCGAAAATCCTAGAATAAGCGTTCGAGACTTGGCAAAATTATTGCAGGTATCAAAAAGTGCAGTACATGAACATTTACAGAAGCTTGGTTTTGTTTCAAGACTGGATGTTTAGGTGCCACATAAATTAACAGAAAAGGTGCTTTCTGATAGAGTTTTTGCATTACACGAAAACACGGGTCATATGATCATAAATAATTTTCGAATAGAAGAGAGTATCACGAGCTAAATATATGACCACAATTATATACAGAGAAGTCACGAAGCCCAACCTAAATCTGAGACAACATCCAAGATATGAACCTCAATGTTACGCGTGTCAGGAATTCGAACATATTCGGAGGAACAGCCCAAATATTAAATGTTCAAAATTGCACAGAAACGGTCATTCAATCCAGCAATGCTATTTTGCTAGAAGAGACTACGACAGATTCAACGACAGAGGTGCACCAGTGAGATCCAATTCGAGACAAACCGAATATTTCAGTGAAAGGAAAACGAATTCAGATGATCGAATAGTCGCAATGAATAACGAAGAGAGCCGAATTTCAGAATTTGAACAACGAGATTCGCAAAATGATGCATAACAGAGATATCGGACTGGAGATGATTTGCTGACGGGAAATGGACATGTTGCGGACATCGGGATACTAAAATATGGAACTCCATAAGAAATACATGTTGATAATGGCAGATCTTTCTTATCAACAATATTCAAACAATTATCAAAAAAAGTACAATTTTGATATTCAATATTCAAGTCCGTAGGAAAGATTTCATCATCATCAAGCGAATGGGCAGATAGAGAGACAATTCAGTACTATTCTACTGGCTCTATTCCGTACTGGCTTTACTGTTGTATCAAAGATAAATTATTTCGAGATTGGGAGGAATATCTTCCACACATTGAGTTAACAATGAACTCACTATTCAGAAAAACACTATGAGTAGCCCAGGAGAAGTAATGTTTGGTAGAAAATTAAGCATTGATCGATTTGTAGGAGTTAATGAGGATACAAAAGATAAATTGATAAGAAACAAGAAAATAGCTCAGATTACGGAACATACAGGACCAGAAAAAGAGAAAGTAACCAGTCGAAGTTTTGAAATTGGTGACCTTGTATATGAGAAAGTTGAGAACCGACGGAAACAGGAGAAGAGATATGACGGTCCATACACCGTAATAAGAAAGAATCACGAAAGAAGTTAACGACTCCAGAAAAGTGACGGAACGGAAATTGTTTGACATGAAGAGTAGCTTACGCCTAGTTGGGAGGAGATATGTGAGTATGAATAGTTACGTAATAAGTATTGCATGTTACTAACTGAAATAACTAAGATTAATTACACAGCACTTATTGTGTAATTGCTGATGAAAGTGATTGTGTAAAGCCAGTCATGATAATACAATTATATGGGTTAGTTGTTTGATATTGAATGTATGTTGAATGTATGTTGATAGTATGTGTGTGTTTGAGTGTGTAAGCCCATGAAAAGGCTTTGAAAATGTGAGTCATTATAACATCACTATTTTCCCCATTAAATAGTAGAGATTATTGATAGTGTTATAATTATTAGATCTTAAAATCGAAATAAGTCATTTTATTTTAAATGGATAACACGTATAAAAAAAACTGAAAACGACATTTGTGAAAGAACAAATCTCTGCTTGAAACAAAAAAGAATATTTTAAATCTCCGGTGGGGATCTTCAGATCTGGAAGAAACGTTCAAAAAAGCCGAAGAATTAGTAACGATATTAACAGAAAGAAAACTTTCTAAGAAAAAACTATTCAACCTTGTTTGTATGAATATGGTTGACGATTATGAGGTGAAAAGAGAATTGAAATTGAGAGGAGCTACCAAAATAAAGGACATAAAAGATGTAGTTTCAAATATTAATGAACTAAGCGAAATGGAAAAATAAGACACAGTTGCGGTATACAATACGGTTGGTAAACACGATGAATGAAAAACGGTAGGAAAACGTAAACCACACTATAAAGAACGAAACCAACAAAGAAATTTCGAAAATAGGTACAGTAATCAAAGAAATAATGAATACAAACTTAGAAATAACTATTCAAAAGTTGTTAAATGCCGGGCATGTCACGAAGAAGAACACATAAAAAGAAACTGTCCAAATATGAAGTATTCTTATTGCAATAAAAATTGCCATATCAGGACGCAATGCTACATGAACAAGAATAGATTTAAAGAAAGAGACCAAGATGCCAGAAAAATGAATTGCAAAGAACAAAAAACCCACAAAATCAACAGAGGTATCAAAATCGAAGATATCATATTGCAGAAATACATGATGGCATCGATTATAGCGAATAGGATCAAACACGATGAAATGAACGAAACTCGAGGCAAATATTCTATTCTATAATAGACAGATAATAGACAAGTATACGATAAAGACCAGGGAAACGCGTATGCACGATCACAAGAAAAGGTGATCAATGTGCTTCACTAAAAAGTAAAAATGTTTGCGTATGTAATGTAATGTATGACTGTATGTGTGATTGTGTGTTGGAAGATAGCTCTCCTGAAGTCTGTGAATTAGATTGTTGGAAAGAAGAATTTGAAACATACTGTTTTGATAAGAAGATAAAGGCAAAATCAAAAAAAAGTTGAAACAGGAAGAAATGTTGAAAATATCAAAGCTCAATATCAGATATGACAAATTGAATGGAAGACCAAGCATTGAATTTAATACAAAGAATATGAATGTTGAATGTCTTTTGGATACCGGTGCCAAAGTAATTGTTGTTAAAGCAGACATACTTAAAAGTATGAAAGATGTTCAGATACAAAAACGAGTAAATGAATTAATTGTGTAAATGATTCAGAACTTATAAATTATTGAATTGTTAAATTAAAAGTAATAATTGAAGGAGTACAAAAAATTATAGAGTTTTATGTATTCAAAGAACTCAACCCAGAAATGATAGCAGGAGGTGACTTTTTAGACACATTTGGAATAAAACTAAAGAAGGAAACTATAGATTCAGGAGATACATTGATAATTAGAGATAGTCCAACAGATGATGACAGACTAAAGAGAATTAAAGAAATAAATAACACCAAAGTTGACAACCAACTAATGAGACAATTAACAGAATATAAATCAATATTCATGGCTGACAAGTGGGATATTGGGAAAACTTCCTAACGAAACACAAAATAGAAACTCGTGGAGAACCAGTCTTAGTGAAGCCTTATCGACTGCCACAACATTTTGCAGAGAAACTAGATGATGTCATTAGAACTTTTAAAGAAAACGGTATAATTGAAAAGTGTAGTTCACCATGGAACTTTCTTCTGGTGTGTGTATGGAAAAAAAGCGAAACAAGACTGTATGTCGATTTTCGACAGTAGAATAAAATTACGGTAGGACTTGCATTTCCCATACCAAATGTGGATGACATGTTAAACACGTTGAATGGAGCAAAATATTTTAGTACAATCGATCTGGGAAATGCATATTATCAGGTTGAATTAGAAAAAAGAATCAAAGATTAAAACAGCGTTTTCAACAAAGAATCATCAATTTTGTTTTAAAAGAATGCATTTTGGAATTGCAGCGGCTCCAGCAACCTTTCAAGAATTAATGGTAAAAGTTCTAGGTGATTTGAATTGGAAAGAAAAAGTTGTATATTTGGATGATATTTTGATTTTTGCAAAAGATAGAAAAGAACATCTTTAAAGAATACATAACGTATTGGAGAAAATTAAAGAATCCGGTTTGAGAATAAATCCAGAGAAATGTAAATTCCTAGTAGAAAAAAACTAAATTTTTAGGATATGTCATAAGTAAAGAAGGTATTGAGACAGATAATACAAAGATTGATTCAATTAGAAAATTTCAAAACCCGTCATGCATCAAGCATTTAAGAAGTTTTTTGGGTTTGACGAATTATTATTGGAAATTCATAAAGGATTACGCTAGATATGCAAAGGTTTTAGAAGGCTTATGTGGTAAGAGCAAGGATAAAAGACTGGTTTGGACTGAAGAATATGATGACGCTTTTCAAAAATTAAAAGAAAGAATGATTAAGATACCAATTTTGGAATATTCTGATTTTTCCAAACACTTTATACTCATACAGAAGAAAGACATATGTGGAAGAGAAAGAGTAATTGCATATGGTTCCCATAAAATGAATAAACATGAACTTGGATATTGCTTAACAAGGAAAGAACTGCATGCAATTTATTATTTCACTCAACATTTTAAACATTTTTTGTATGGGAAAAGATTTTTGTTACGAACGGATCATAAAGCTGTCACTTTTATGATGAATACGAAAAACCCTATTACACCACAGTTTCAAACATGGATAAATTTTCTGAGTGTTCTTGACATGAAAATAGAATATCAGAAAGGTCAGAAACATTAAAATGCTGACGCGATGTCTAGAAATTCTTGCGAATTTTGTAGCCAATGTAAGACGATGCATGAAGAAGCCAAGAAAGGAAAGATCAAGACTAAAATTCTTGCATTGATCGAATAGTCAGAGGGTTTCAAATGGCAAAAGAAATAAGAAAAGAAGAATTTTCATTTATTGAAAATAATTAGTATGAATTCAGAAATATATTGATCAAGAAAGATGTCAAATAGTTGAAAGGTTGTTGTAATAAATGTTGTAAAACTCATATTGATGTTATTAAAACAACATTATATAAATATATAAATTGCACCAAAGGTTGCAACAATGGCACAGAACATTTTCAACACATCTGAATAGCAACTTATTTATGTAAATATAATTGTTTACCTTTATCACGTGTTTAATTAAATACCCTTTGGTTTCATAAAATCCTGTGGAGATCTAAAATTTTGTTTTTAGTGTGAAGCTTCTAATCAAACTAATCATCAAAATAGCTGACTTTTAGAAAGGAAATTTAAAATAAACACAATAGGAAAACGAATTCCAGAACAGAAAATCATGTTTACATGTCCATACTATTAGTTCCATTAAGAGACGAGCAGACTCTCTTGAGAATGCGTTGAAATTATGTTTAATGTAACGTTGAAGGAAGCAAGGCAAAAACTAAAAGCGACAGTATTATGGATATAATGACTGATAAGGAGAAAGAATATTCGAGATTATCATATTAGAAAGATTTCAAATGTTTTAGTATTTATAATTATGCGTCGACATAAGCATAATTAAAAAAAATATTTAAGAAGTAACATCATTTTTTGTTAGTATTTTTTAATATATTTTTTGTTAATGATCGATAAATTTATTTGACTCGATTAGGTGTAACATTAATATATTAATCTATTGTAAGGCAAGATTTGATTTGGTCTCAGAAGATAAGAAGAGAAGAAAAGCATCAAATTGACAAAATATAATAATTTTTTGAAAAAAAGTCGGTTATATCGATTGTTAAATCTCAAAATTAAAATTTTAAGTTTACTATGTCTGTCAAATTATAATTCAAATAAATCATAAACCTTTAACATATGCACTCATTCTTAGAGATCCCAGTCCACGCCAGATCAACCAGATATGTTTTACTTTCCAATTCAACTGCACCGTCCAGAACATCACTGGTAAGAATTACGTAGTGGTCAACTATTTATCAACAAATCCTTTAAAGGTGTTAACTTTCAAAACCTTATTTGATAACTGTCGGAGTTCTTTTTGATGATCTTTAAATTTTTGACATTTTTAAATTTTCGATATTTTTAAAAATCATATTTATATTTTAAATAAATCAAAAATAATATTCGATTAATTAAAATGAAATAATTCTCTAAAATAAAAATCTTGTATCTTGAAAAATGGTGTATCGTTTGGTATGTGTTTTTATTTATTACTTATTTCACACGTATTTTTTTATTTTTTATTTGTGATTTATAATCTTATATTTACATTTATATTTTTTTGTCTTTAGTTCTATTAATGCATCGTGATGTGGTTTGTTAAGATTCATATTTACTTATTTTTATGTATGTTTGACTATTTATTTATTATTCCTGTAATTTTTAAAATTATTATTTTATTTGGTATTATCATTAAGAATTTTAAATTGTCGTTGATGACGATATTGACAAAATGAATATAAAAATTAAATAATCAATCACCATAATTACAGTTTTAAATCATTAATCATAAGCCTGATTATATTTGACAAACATTTTTTTTATTTTATTCAATTACGACACTGTTATTTTTCGACGAACAAATTCCTTTATTGGAGAATTATTTTGGTCGAAAGGGGTCCTGAATACTTTTAAGAACGATATTTTCATCCGTCAACATCGAAAAATATTTCATTCGATTAACTGAAAATTTATCAAATATATTTTTGCCAAACGAAACAGACAATATATATATTTTATCTAGTTTTAGAAAAATCACTTATCAATATTATTCTGACAATATCCTGAACCTTTTGTTTTACGTAGTGTTGTGTACCACAACAATTATGTTTATTGTACATAGTTTTTGTAAAAAGTAAAGTTTTACTTTTTAATGAAAAAAGAATTATTTGATAAGAAAAGTTGATTAATTTATGAAAAAATGTTTGCTGCATGACCTTTTCTGACTTGGCCGGTATTTTAGACACCTATTTTTGTGATTTAGAAATCGAATTGTGTAATTTTTGTTTATTCGAATCAAGATAGAGATAACAGTGCGAATTAATTTGACTTGTAAGTCGACATTGTAATTTTGTTAAAAGCAATTAAAATAAAAGTTTTGGCGGAATCGCTTTTCCTTTTTTTGATACAATTGGCCATGATTAAATTTAATATTCGAAAAATCATATTTTTTATTTCCTTTGCGGCCGTTTTGTCAGTTGTTGCATTCGCGGAGATTTTCAGTCCTTTTGTGGTGGCGCATCGTTGTCATGCCGGCGTCGTTCTCAATCATTTGATGCTCGCCGAAACAGCGGATTTGTCGACCGCGCTACAATTTACAGTTTTCGACACCAGGCCGATTTTTGATCGGCTTTCTTGAGCTCGGAGTCAAAGTCTGGCGTTTCAGTCGAGCCCCAAACTATCACACGAACAATTGTAGAAGGTATTATTTTACAATTATTAAGTATTGTTGTTGTTTTCACTATAATATATCATTATTAAAGTTGCAGAGGGTATTATTTTTTTATATTCATAACAATTGTAAGTAAAAACTGATTTGTTTGTCATATATTAAGCTAATCATATATATCTCATAAGCAAATCGATTTTTACATTTTTTTTAACATAACGAGTTCTAAGACTATTTAGTATCAGACTTTGATCTCGAAGACATTAACAATTATTGGCACACATTGTTATAAGACTGATTATCATATTAACGAATAAGTCATAATTATGAAATAATTCTTATTAATTATTTGTTTTGTACATTTTTCTAACTGTTACACTCTAAATAAAAGTCCTTATAACCAATATGAGATATTGATGTACCAATTTCTGTTGAAAAAAATGTTTTGAAATTGTTTTCAATCAATTCTAACTGTTGTATAAATTGTATTGAGTTTTTTAAACTCAAATTCCAGTAAACTGTTTGAATTTGTTCTTAAACTTCGATTTTCTGTGTTTGATTTGATAACCCATCAATTAACCTCATTTTAGTCAAATCAACGTCTGATCATTTCGGGTTATCCATGGGACCTAATGTCTATATCGCAATATTTAAAAGCATCTCTCAGCCGCTGATAACACCGCTGAACACTTTCATCAGGTCTCTGCTTCATACTCATGAATGTAGCTTGTTCGATAATTATAATTCTCGTTTTTCGTTGCATGTTTTCCAGCACCTTTCTCTTGATTTCTTCAAGCACCACACCTTCCGAGTCATCGGGTTTAACTATAATTAAAATCTGAGGAATAGCATTTCGTCCAGCGGTTGCCATGAAAAAATCTGTAATTTATTTATTACCTTTACAATCATCATTCATCCTTTAGTGTCTCGGTTTAGCTGAGAACATCTTTAACCATATTTCAGCCATTTATTAATTCCTTTTATATCTAAATTATGTAATTTAAATTTAATCTAATTAGTAGTTTATATTTATAATAAAACTATTAATTAATTACTTTATTTAATTTATTGTTAAAAACATATTTCTTTAATTAATTCTGCTTAAGTTCGATCAAGATGTAAATTATCTCGACCATTTTCTCCCCCCATTGACCGAACTTAAGCCAATTTATATATTTTTATTTAATATTATTTTATTTATTCTTTTATTTTTTTAATTAATTTTTTTTACAATAGACTTCTCAACCGATAGTAACTAATCTGCCTCTTCGATCGGTCATAAGAAACGTGTCGACCTCAGTAGCGTTTTGCCTTTTAGGTTGAGAGCAACAATTTGAATTTCTCCATCTTTCCCAGGATCTATTTCAGAAGTCCTAGCTAGCGGCCATTTTCTATTTTTCTTTTTTATAATATTAATTTTATCCAAACACTTCAAAACCACGGAAAGATTTTGACTAACAAACAGCCGATTATTGTTTACATTTTTTATACAACTTTATTTACACTTTCCTCACATTGTCAGTCATGAAAGAACTTTTGTTTTGAGATAAAAGAGTTCTTCTTGTGGAACCGTTCTACTTTTTTTCTTTTTCTTTTTCTAACTCTCCATCCGTCGGAACAATGGATCATTTTTTATTTTTAATTTTGAATAATTATTGGGAAATTTTTTAAATTCATCGAACAATTATTTTCAATATTTATATGTGAACAACTCCAAGAAAACACAATTCTTACATGCATCAGAAAATTCCAATGTTTCGTCCTGGCGTAGTCACCAAAATGTTGCGCGTTGCGCGTCCAATCAGCATTTTTAGTCCACAAGAGGACTGTTTTTCGTTCTCTTTCGTTACTGTCCAACATATTTGAGATAACTCCGGACAAATTGAAACGACTTGACAAGTCGTTTTCTTCGTCGACAATCATCGACAATACGCGCACAATACTGACGATATATCGCACGATACGGCTGTCGAATTGGTCGTCGATCAAACGATTTTCGTACACGAAATTAATTGATAGTTTGATCAATTTGTACAATTCTTTCCATTTTTTGTCTTTTATATTTCTATTCATTAATTTCTGATTTCATGAGAAAAATTCGAAAATCTTAGAATACGATATTTGAAATTGAAACTTTATTTTTAAAACATTATCCATAATTCTATTCAATCAATAACAATTTTAAATTTCTGAGCGGTGATTCCGCTATTTTTTAAACAACAAACTTTTTAACATTAATTCATATATATATATATATATATATATATATATATATATTTACATTCTTTTTCTTCGTGCTAAAAAATTGTATTTTCCCGGAATTATTCACATTAGAATTTTAAATTTGATTTTACATAAAAATTAGCTTTACTAAAATTTCTAATTAATTACTTTATTTAATTTATTGTTAATTCTGCTTAAGTTCGATCAAGATGTAAATTATCTCGACCAACTATTATTCACATTTATATAATCTTTAATATTTAATTTATGTAGGGTACATCGTGCACCTTACGATTCAAGGCAAAATTAATAGAACATTCGGTAAAAAAACAATTTTTGAGTCATCGGATAATTTAAAGTTTGGAGAAATCGTACTACTGTTATAATACGAGTTAATATTTGTAAAGAAATAAATTTGAGTTTTCATAATTCTTTTTCATGCGTAAAATTTCAATTTAACTTCAATTAATTAAGCCCATAATTTCGATATTACGACACAACAAGAAGTTCTTACATAAACAAATACGTAGAAACGTATATACGTTTGTCAACGTAAAATTTCTTGTCGAATTCCAACGACTATTTTAAATCCATTTTAAAACAGGTTACAGTTTTATACACAAGTTTAAGGAAACGTGTTTCGTTATCTCATTGCTTCATAAAATACTTTTCTGGCTTATATTTAAAAAATAAAATAACGGATAACATCAAATAGTAGGTGGACATGAAATAGTAGGTGTAATGAAGTTTTCAAAACATTTTCCACCTACTATTAAAATAGTAGGTGGAATCAAATAGTAGGTGTATCGTTTTTAAAGCAATTTATAAAAATGGCATATTTCGAAACATGATGTGTATGGTGAACGTTTTGTAAAAA
>MQRK01094918.1:439-11623 GCA_001938485.1 Girardia tigrina
AAAAAAAACTGCCGATTGTTTTAATGAACAATTTAAAATGAATGCAATTTCAACCTAAGGAAATGTCGATTGTCGTTTTTTCTTGGGTTTCCTTGTCAAGGGTTTCCTTGGTCGTAACATCTTGTATCCTATGCGATTCAAAATTTCTCCCACAGTCCACATGTATCTCTTTGGATGCTCTGAACTTCAAAATCCCCTTCTTCAGAATCGTTTCAGTTATTGTTTGCTCGTTCTATCTTTTTATCGCAGTAAACACTACATATTTGCTCAAATGATCTATTTTGGCTAATATATATCTTTTCTTCTTTACCGTCTCCTTCCATGGTCCGCAGATATCGATGCATACTTTTTCAAACAGTTTTGTAGCTATTATCTTAATAGTTTCTTCCTTTGTTTTCGTGGTGTCTGTCTTAGTTCGTTGACATTCTGTGCATTCTCCGACTACCTCCTTCACTGTCTTCTGTTCTTCTTCCATATCGACTTAGTCCTTCAAGTAATGGTAAACATTCTCCGCTCCCGCATGGCATAGTAGCCTGTGTGTTCGCATTATTAGCACTCTTCTTTTTGGTTTTATGATCCATTCCTTTAATGCTCCTGTTGTCTGACTCCTCGTTGTTACAGCCAGTAATCATGTCTTCGGTTTATCTACTTTTGCATCCTCATGTGTCATTTGACACTGTGCACAAGTTTCCCATGTATTCTTCAATAACATGTCAGCATTTCCATGTAGTTTCCCTTTCCGATAAACCAGTTCTATATCTAGACTGCTCAGGTAATTTATCCACGTTTAGAACTGTGGGATTATATGTTTTTTCGTATTTACCATGAGCGTGATGGCTTTATGATTCGTCCTTAATTTAAACCTTTTCCCATAGAGGTAATGATTAAAATGTTGGCGAAATACTATACCGCAAATAACTCCTTTCTCGTGATACAATACCCTTTTTCATGGTCCCCCATAGAATGCGATCTATTTGCTACTACTTGTTCTTTTCCCGTTTCTCCCACTTGTGACAAGACTGACCAAATACTGTCAAAGTTAGCATCCGTGTCTAAAATGAATGGTTTCCGAAAATCTGGGAATTTTAGTACTGGTGTTGACATGAGTGCTTGTTTCAACTCAGTGAAAGCTTGTTCACAGCCGTCAGTTCATATCAACTTATCTTTCTTCGCTCCGCATAATCCTTCCAGTATCTTGGCTTTCCCAGAATACCCGAGGATGAATTTCCTATAATAATTACATATTCCTAAGAAACTCATCAGCCTCTTCATACAATCCGGTCTCTGAAATTCCTCGATAGCTTTGATCTTGTCAGGATCTGTACTTATGCCGTCTTTATTTACCACATGTCCCAAAAACTTTACCTCTTCCCTCAAGAATTTGCATTTCGCCGGTTTTACTTTCAAACCGGCCTCTTTAATTTGTTTGCTAACTCTGGTTAATATGTCATAGTGTTCTTCTTCGGTCTTTGCGGCTATCAAGATATCATCTAGATAAACGGAAGTTCCCTTATTAATCGGTGCCAGTACTCTCGTCATCAGCTCTTGAAATGTCCCTGGTGCCGCAGCAATCCCAAACGGTATTCTTAGAAGCAAAACTGACCGCTTTTCGTCGAAAAAGCTGTCTTATTCTTGGATTCTTTAACCAGCTTCACTTGATAATAAGCGTTTCCTAGGTCAATCGTGCTAAAATATCGAGTTCCATGTAGTCTGTCCATCAGCTCGTCCATATTGGGCATTGGGAAGGCTTGTCTCTCTGACACTTGGTTTAGTTGTCTGAAATCCATACAGATCCTGATGGAATCTCTATCTTTCTTCCATACGCACATAAGTGGCGTGTTCCAAGGTGAATTACAACGGCGATTAATTCCGTTTTCCTCGAAATTCTTGATAGCTTCCTCTAATTTCACTTGAAGATATTCTGGTTGTCTTCGTGGTTTTATATTTATTGCTTTGCACGTGGTTTTTATTTCATGCTTTGTCAAACTGGTTTTAACTATGTCCAGTCGTTGGTCATGAATATATCCTTAAACTTCGCCACTATGTCTTCTAGTTTCCGTTTCTCAGATAAATCTAGATGTTTTCTCACCTCCTTTAATCGTTCTTCATCTGTTACTATGCATCCAAACATAGGTTACAGACAAACTTACAGAGATGACGCGAAGTCTCTCCAATGAATGTGGCATCACACACTGATAAACATACTTTCAATTTTATAGGTACGGGAAATTATTTTTAAATTTACAGTATTATCTACTACATTTAAAATATAATTTTTAAATGTTTTGAAACCTTCTGAAGGTACAGTTAAAATATATCCAAGTTCTAAACTGTTTATATTAGTGTTGCAAGATTGCTCTTGATCTTGAACATTTGTAAGTTTATTATTATTACTTTATTCAATTAATTTATCAATAGTTTCTTTCGTTAGTTTATCATATGATATTGATTTTAAACATCTATTATCACATAGTAATTTCATTAATTTATTAACACTTTCATCACATCGTTTATGTGTGGATGAAAGGGCACATGAACGAAAATAATGCCTTTGATTATATTTCTACGATATTTAGATTTACAGAAACTATTTATGGTTGTATACAAACTTGTATCAGTTTTCTTACTTTAAATCTCAGTTTCATTAAAACCATTCTTTTCTCTCAATAAACAAGTCCAGAGATGATAATCTATTGTCTCGTTTCAATGTTGTTAATTGCAAAAACAATAAGCTATCCGGGTGCAGAAAAAAGGCAGAATATTAAAGTAATTTTAGATCACTTGGAGAAAAACTGTGGAGTGAGACACAAGCAGATTGTCATAATAATGAAAAACCAAGTGATTCTTGACCCGACTCCATATCTCCCGCTTTTGTAGGCAGAAGTGCCAATAGATATCTACATAGAGCTTATATTTGATATTTTAGTATAAATAAGTATAAATTAAATGAATGTAAATAAATAATAGGGCTAACATAAAAATGCTTATACACAATCAACCACCAAGCTTGGAAGTTTTTAACTACGTGTCAACTGAATCATAATTGCTTAGTAAATTCCTTAGATGGAATAATGAAAGTTTATGCTTTGTAGAGAATCAGCTAGTGTGGGTCCAGGCGGAAAGTCGTCTTTGTGTACACAACAGCGGATGAAGGGAGTCGTTGTGAAACGTCTTGAAAATCAAGTTGAAAATTTGGCACCTCGGTATTGGAACGAACAGGTGTCGGGTGATCGAATTCAGTAGGAACAGTGAGCCAATGGACGAAATCGGCTGGATAGTCGCCTACTAGCACATTGAGATGATAATATTGTTAATTTAGATTCGAGTAGTGGCGAATCCAGTGGAGATGTTGGTAATGATTTTATTTTAGGTTATTTTGATTAATTAGTGATTAATTGTGTGTATTATTATCAATTCAGTTGTTTAAATGTGTAATTGTAAATTGCGTGAAGAATTCAAATAAATTGCTTCAACCATTTTTCAGTTGTATTACAGTTATGTTGTCTGAAGGAGGTGAAAGCGTACGTGATTCAAAAAATAGCGTAAATAAAAGTTAATTCGCGTTTCGGTGTTGTTTATTGCGAACACGACATGTCTTCTCCAAAATCAATGAAAATTTAAAAATTACAAGAGTTTAACTCTAAACTTTTGATGTTTAAATTTATTTTAATCGACACCTTGACGGAAGACTGTCATCAATAAAAATCGAAAAATTCAACCTTTGTCGCTATAGTGTCATGTGTTCTTTCTTAAAGTATTTTTATGCGTATTTTAGTTTAGCAATGTTATCTGAAACAAAATGGAGTATAGTAGAAAATGACAAAAAATCGGCTTACAAGTACCCTTTAAAATATTCAACAATATTTTTATTTAAAAAGTTTGTTTTCGTGGTTTATGGTTTAATTTTCTGTTCAACAAGAGAGGATTCTTAGACTGTTAAAATTTATCACCTTCGTTACTCCCAAAATTATTATAAGTTAATCAATAAATCATGGTTTCAAAATGGGGCACGTTATGTTATCAAACTGCACTACTGTATATCAGTTATGTATTCTTCTCAAATCACTTATCTTTCTATGATTGATTAATCTAATCTTTCCTCTTTGAAACTCATTTTTAAACACTAAATGTTGACACTTCAATAATGAATAAAATTCGTCTTAGATCATCAATAAACAGAATCTTTATGTTTAAAAGTCAACAAAAGTTGAACAAAGATAATGGGGTTCAATGCCTGCATCCTCGGAGAGCCCAAGATTCATTATTGAGGTTAAAATTACCTTTCACGAATTTCTTGAACCAATTTGAGACTGTCTGTTGGGAGGTGCCATTGTAGCCAAATACACAATCGATGTTTTACATGCTTTCTAATACTGAGGTTCCACATGGAACTCGTACTTCATAATAGTTCAAATTTCTGCCTTTTCCATTATTTAAAATACTGATTGTTAAAGCAAGTTATCAATAATTTTAATTATTTTTTTATGGAAGTGTTCAATAACCCAGATTCAATCAAACAAAAAAACTGAGCAACAAAATGTTAAGTCATTGTCAAATTATAACTATTTGAATTTATTGTACTCAAATTTCGTACTTGACAACCGAATATAACGAAAGATATAACCAAACACTCCATTTAATAGGAAGAACTTCGTTCTAACTGGTGTTTCAGATGAATTTGTGAAAATGAATTTAATTTAAGCATGTAAAACGAAATGGACATGATGTCGAAAAATAATGCCCAAATACAGTAACTTTGTTGTTTTATAAAAATGACTATTTTTTAGAGTTCGCTTTCTTTATCAGGCCGGGTACTTATTGAACATATCACGTAATATATTCACTATATAATATATTCACACTTGAAATAAATAATTTTATTCATTTCATACAGTATTGAATTCCTTCTTCCCTGTTGTATTCTTTTTCATTTTTATGTCTGTCATTAATTTAATTCTATCAAGTGTATTCCATTCAGAAAAAGTAAAGTGAATATATCAAACTTATATACACACATATTAAGATCATCAAAATTACTTTTTGCATGCTTTCTAATGATGAGGTTCCACATAGGAACTCGTACTTCATATTAGTTCGAATTTCTGCCTTTTCCATTATTTAATCTAATTTATCCTAGATTAATCACCATTTTTTAAAATCTTCTTTACATATTATTTTACTTTAGTTATTTAGCCATACGTTTTTATACTATTAAATTAATTTTAGAGTTATATTATTTGACTTTATTCCATTTTAAAATTTTCAAGTTAGTAAAAATATTAGGAGTTTAATTTTATGAAAGTTGTTAATAATGTCGCAAATTTATAATAAAGCGCGTTTCATATTTATAGTGAACACTCCAAATTTTACGCGTTGACGGACTTTCACTAGGTTGTTGATAAAACCGTTATATCTACATAATATCTCATATCAAGAAACAGTTTCGATTCTATTTTTAACGTTGAAGATTGAGTTGTTACGGGTTTTCGTTTCAGAAAAGGAAAATAACCCCGATTCATAATTATATGAACATTTGTGAAGTCTGATTATATTATAAGTTTAGCAGAGCTAAATGACAAAAGTATCTTGCTTTTAATAGTATAATGACCATATATTGACCTAGTATATTGATAATACTATTAACCATGCAACGAGGTAATCAATTAAGTGTCGAAGAACAAGTAAGTATTAAAGCATATCGTGGTGCAAATCTCTGAATTCGTGATATTGCACGAAAATTACATCGAATACCAGGTGTGATCGTCAATTTTTTGAAGAATCCTGAAATTTATGGTATGAAAAAGAGACAAAGTCGTGCGAGGAAATTATCTCAGCGTAAAGAAAGAAGAATAGCGCATGAAGTATCAAATAGTCAAAAGTCCTGTAATGACATCAAACGATTTCTCAACCTCAATGTTAGCAAATCAACTATTTGGCGAACTATTAAACGAAATCCACACTTAGTCCGAGCTAAAACGGCTGCCGCACCAAGGATTCTACAGCGTCCTAAAATTGATCGTATGGAATTTGCTTGCCTGAACATGAATATAGACTGGAGAACGCTAAGTTCTTTACTTACACGTATTCGTTCATTTTTCATTATCGGACTTGTAGATCATTTGGAGCGACGAGAAAAAATGGAATCTCGATTGGTCGGATAGATTTGCGTAAGAGTTCACAGTTTTTCACCAAACGCATTTTTGGCGGTGGATCTATGATGACTTGGGCTGCATTTTCTTACTCAGGAAAGCTGGAACGTCAATTCACATTCTCAAAAATAAACAGTGCTGAGTATATAGACAACTTAACTCGAAATTTGATTCCACATTTCATACGTCTTTCAGAAAGACAATGCTCGCATTCATACGAGTAATACAACTATGGTATGGCTTCAAACTAAAAATTTCAATGTTCTCAACGATTGGCCTACTTGTAGCCCCGACCTAAATCCAAAAGAAAATTTGTGGGCCATAATTGTATGCATTGTTTATGCTGAGAATCATCACTACCAGACTGTTGATGAACTGAAGAAGGCAATCCTCGACGCTTGGACAAACATCGACAGTGGAACCATTCAAAACCCAATCAATAGTATGCCAAACTGATTGCTCCAAGTAATCAATCGCTCTGTTGGTATAACCGACTATTAAAAGCAAGATACTTTTGTCATTTAGCTCTGCTAAACTTGTACTATAATCAGACTTCACAAATGTTCATATAATTATGAAACGGGGTTAATTTTTAAGTTTTCTAATTCCTTTGGTGAAGAAACTGCGAGGTTTCTCATCAAGCCAACGTTCCAACACACTTGAACCTCTTCTGCGGAGTTGTAATGTCGTCCTCGGAGGGCGGTTTTCATTGGGGAGAATAAATAAAAATCGGAGTGATCGAGGTCAGGTGAGTATGGTGGATGGGGTAAGACACTGAACTCGATTTCCTGCAGCTTAATTACTGTTTTGTTGGCTGTGTGGGGTCTGGCGTTATCGTGAAGGTAAATAATTTATTGAGCTCCTCCTCTCATAAGCCACCTTTGCTTTTATTGTATTGCAACAACAAGACGATCCAGCTGTTGATAGTAGGTATCCGCAGTAATTGTATGTCCATGAGGGAAAACTTCCATTAGCAATAAACCTTTGCAGTCCCAAAAACTGAAATCATGTACTTTCTGTGTGTAAGCACACGACGAACTTACACTGGAGGATTGTCTCCTTCTCCTCGTCAAGAACGACGATGTTGTGAGTCTCCATTGCCCCAAGATATCCAGGATTCATCCATGGTTACCAGTTGTCCAAGAAAATCAAAAGCCGATTGCTTTGCTAACAGCTCGTTGCATATTCTTTCTCTATTAGCCATTTGTTCAGGGGACAGTAGATGTGGGATCCATCGATTACACAGGTACCTTTTCCCCATCTGAATAAGATGATTTCGAGCTGTCTCCATGGAAATTGCCATCTCAAGTGCTATGAAGCAACATGTGCTATATTTGTCCAAATCCAGCTGTGGCTATATAGCGTCATCAATGTTTATTGACGGCCTTCCAGAGTGCTGTAGATCTTCCACATTAAAATCGCCGTTGTTAAACTGTGTTACCCATCGACGACAAGTGCTCTCACTAACAATACCACTTCAAAGTGATGTATTCATCTCTTTACATATAGCGGGGGTATTCAAATTACGTTTCCAGCAGTAATATATCCTCATTCGAATATCACGTTGACTCAAACTCATTTTAACGCAATGAAAATATAACTTTCAAACAATATTGCAAAATAATATTTATTTTCCAAACAATTTGTTAACTGCTATTTTGAAATTAGATTTCCTACAATAGGAAAAATTGATTATTTTTGAAATATATTTTATAAAATCATTCACATATGTATATGTTATCTAGACTGTAAATATCATAGACATTTATCAATGTATTCACTAGATACTGATAGAAAACCATTGGTCAAAACTTTCTGGACAGACCTATATATTGATATTTATAATTTCATTAAAGCTTTTTTTATATAATTATTGGACGTGTTTATACACATCATCATCAGCAATTTTCGGAAATTTAGTAAATGAATATTGAATTGTTTGAATAATACAATGTTAATAGATATATTAATTTTAAAAGGTATAGTGAAAATTAAATATTATTATTTATTAAAGTATTATTGGGTAATAATTGCAGAAAATATCTTAATTAAAAATTTTAAGTATTGAAATAACCTTACTTTGCCCATTCTGAATGTTAATTGATGGGTTGTAGTGTCTTATTAGTAGAGATTATTATTAGTCGTTCGTAATGTGAATCAAATCCCTTTTGTAGAACAGAAAACTCATCTTTTGCAATGGATGAGGTTCTATCCTTACAACATAATCAATGATCAAGAACCTTACTCGATCGACTCATTTGCGAGTGCTCTCTTATCCGGGTTTTGAGATGACGATTTGTCTCTCCGATGTACGAGTTTTGACAACCGTGACAATTAAATTTATATACCAGATTAGCTGGCAAACCTCAAACTGTTTTCGATTTGTTTGAGAGGAAACTTTGAACTTTGGATGTGACAGAGACTACTTTAGCACTACTTATTGTTCTAAAAATACTCTTCTTAAACGCTCTATATCCTTGAGAATATGGTATTTTAATGATTTGCTTGTATTCTTCAGTATTTTCTTCTTTTAATTGTTTCTTAACTCGTGCATCTGTACATAATTTGTCTAATGTTACCCTAATGTTGTGTTCTATTTGCTTGTTTGTATACATATTGTCCCTCAAGTGCCATCTAAGAATATTTAAACCCTGATTTGTAATTGCAAAACTGGACGACAAATTCCATCAATTAACATTCAGAATGGGCAAAGTAAGGTTATTTCAATACTTAAAATTTTTAATTAAAATATTTTTGCCATTATTACCCAATAATACTTTAATAAATAATATTTAATTCTGAATATACCTTTAAAAGTTAATATATCTGTTACAATTGTATTATTAAAACAATTTAATATTCATATACACCAAGGCCCCGCTTTGCGTCTCTATTCGGTTCCGAAAGTTGAGATGCTAAATGAGTTTCGACGCATAACGAATATGTGGCAATATTGATCAGAAAGACTATTACAATATATCCATCTAAATAAAAGTCAAAATAAAACAAATTTTTATCAAGAAATAGTACGAAAATTGGGCTCTTAATCCATTAAAACTAATTAATAATATAAAATCAGTAAAAAGTAAGTATGCATTATAAATATTATTATCAAAACTTCTTTCAAAATCAAAATTTACTTTTAAAAAAATTTTTCCAAAGTAGTTTGTACTGCATTGTATTTTTTTCCGCATAAATTTCTTTATAGCAATTTATGCTACCCAGAACTGATCTGTTTACCCTCGCACTTCTTTCATGATTAGGGTCATCTTGATTAAATATCTGCAGAGCTTGATCAATTAATTGAAAAGCTTGAGCTAAACGTTTCGTCGTTAACGTTTGTTCTACGGCAATATCTTCGATTTTTTCCTCAGAATCACTACTGTGTGTTGTCTGAAATTCAATTTCCATTAATTGAGAAGTTGTTATCTCTTCATTATGCGAATCCAATAGTTCTTCTATATCTTCAACCTCCATTCCTTCAACCTGCAATGCGGATGCTAAGTCAACTATCTCCTTAATTGCACTTATCATATCATTATTCGTGTCATTTTCCAATGGACTATGTACACATTCCGGCCATAATTTACGCCAACAACAATTATGTAAATTTGCTATGTTTTTAAACCGATCAAACCACCCATTACTAGCTTCAAATTTGAAATCATCATTTATGCTCGTGCTGGGCTCTTGTAATCTTAAACTGTCAAAGATTGATTTTGCATTTTCTTTGACGAGTATCTTGCTTAGCGGCACCCTACGTTAATTTTGCTCCTGTATCCACAATGTTAGAAGGGATTCCATTCTGACCATTAAAGTGGATCTGTTGCGTGTACATTGTCGGGATAACAATTGCGTGGAATTTTTCCCACATTTCGTTATTTTCGAAGCATCTCGGTTTCGAATGCTTTTAACTGTCGATACTGGCAACGTAAGAGACCTTGCGATATCTACAGCCGTATGTCCACGATCAAAGCACTTAAGTTTATCCAGTTTTACATCTAGTGTTAAAGCATGTCTGGAAAATTTGCGTTTACTGTTCATGCCCATATTAAATTTTGCAATTATTAAAACAAATTTAATATTTAAATTAATATTAATTAATTAGTTTATTTATTTATTGTGAAATTTTATATGGCAAAAAATAAAAAATCAATCGATGCGAAAGCGAATAGACGCATAGCGGGGCTTTGGTGTACTAAATTTCCAAATATTGCTGATAATGATGTAAATAAACATCGAAACATGTCCAATAATTGATATTTATGTTTAGCAAGTTTGATATTGGGTTGGCCAAAAAGTCATTGCATTTTTTACAAAAATATTTATTATCAAAAAATGACATGGATGCACAAATATTTTTACACGAAATACTGTCCATTATTTTCAATCACTTACTTCCACTTTTCCGGTAGCTTCATTATTCCTGATTCATAAAAAACCTTTGCCTTTATGAGCAAAAAAGCTGTCTAGGAACGATTTGATGTCATCATCACTGGTGAATGTTTTTCTGTTTAAGGAATTCTGCAGTGATCTATATAAGTGAAAATCCGATAGGGCCAAGTCTGGAGAATACGGTGGATGCGGCAAAACCTCCCAACCCAGTGATAAGAGTTTCTGGCGAGTGGTCAAACTTGTATGCGGTCTTGCATTATCATGCTGAATTACAACTCCTTTTCGATTTACCAATTCAGGACATTCCTGTTGAATTGAATGAGCCAATTTCTCCAGCTGATCATAATATCTGTGTGAATTGATGGTTTCATTCCTCGGAAGGAGTTCAAAAAACACAATTCCCCTAAAATCCCACCAGACGGAAAGCATAACCTTCTTTTGGTGAATTTCTGCTTTTGGAATCGTTTTGGCAGGCTCACTACATTTTGTCCATGATCGTCGGCGTTCCACATTGTTGTAAGCAATCCATTTTTCGTCACCCATAATCAAGCGCTTCAAAAATGGATCACTTTGTTCTCGCTTCAAAAGGGAATCGCAAATGTCTATACGTTTCACCAAATGAATTTCTTTCAGTTCATGT
>MQRK01094952.1:0-18007 GCA_001938485.1 Girardia tigrina
TGCAGGTGTATATTACAATCAATCCATCACTGATTATAATCATGCTGATAATTAACTGATAGTTATCGTGCCATCGCACTTCTATTTGTCCTGAATTGCTGACAAATAAAGTATTATTTCACGTGACAGGCGGAGATACTAACCACTATACTATCGAGGAAAATATACAAGTATGCGAGAGGCTAATAATTGGGCGGAGATCATAAGACATGCTCAAACTTATCAGACCGCGGATGAAACTGTTTCAATGTTCATACGAATCTTGTTTCAGAGAATTCGCGGAGCAGACAGAATTAAATCGACACGAGAAACAAGATCATATACCAAGAGTCCCACAAGGAGAAGAGCCGGAGGGATTCAATTGCCATCTATGCCGAAAGAACTACAAGACCAAAGTATGACTCATCAGACATCTCAAAACAGCGCACAAAATTGAAGAAGAACAATTAGTTCAAATTTTTCCGAGCCGAACCAATCAGGCCAGACAATCAGAAGAAGGGAATCTACCACTGAGCGCGATACCAGAAGACAAAGCAACTCAAGTACCAATCGTCGATCCGAATGCTGCTTCGATAGGAGAGTTAGAAGCGAGTCCTTTAGAAACCCATCTGGACTACCGCCTTACAAGATCTAACTGTGAGAGGAACCTTCACATGCCCGTTTCATGGATGTGTAAAGTCCACGTACACATCCACAGGGATGCAGAATCATGGGACTACTATCCATGACTGGTCGTTTTTGACTGGATTGCCAAAGCGTGCGTGGAAGCGAAAGGCTGACATCCCTGTAAGAGGCCTATCGGGGAGCTTATAGACTCTATCGAGGCACCTTGAATCAGAAGTAGTGAGAATTTCATTGCAGGAGTTGATTTTGATTATGCATGCCTGTTTCCTGTTGACTGACAAGGGATGTTAAATACAGTGGCAGCCACAATACCGTCGGCATTAGTCAACAAAACTGTTGCAACGGATGCGATGGCTGCAGCGACTACTCTTTAAAGTCTTGTGCAACATTATGAAGCCGTGATTGTCCACGATCGCTGCTGACCGACCGTTCGCATTGCAGCATGACGGCGTACCGTTACACAACAAGCCTAATTGTGCAGAACTGCTGTGAAGAAAAGCTGCCTGCGTTCTGTCCCAAAGAATTGTTACTACCTAGGAGCTCTGATATGAATCCCTTGGACTATTACTGCTGGGTCTCATTGAATGACAGGTAAATAAACGTGCACTTAACACCATCGATTCCCTCCGAGCCGCCATCATCGAAATCAACGGGTCCGAGCATGCAATCATTTCCATACATGAGTTGAAGCTGTAATTGCAGCATAGGAATCTTGGATCGAGTAGAGAGTACTGTTATCAAATGTTTAACATGTTTTAACTATTCGCTTAGTCTCAATTTAAACGGAACACTCTTCATATGAACTTATTTAAATTGTATGTTTTCTTTAAAAATTGTTTACAGATTTATTAATTCTGTTCTTTAATAATCACAGGAATATTTTTAAAACAAAATTTTAAAATATTTGCATTTCTTTCTTGAATAATTTGAAATTGTCTAATTGATAAAGGAAAAAGATAAAGCTGATGTGACAAATGAGAAATTACGACAGCAATTATCGGATTATCGAGTGCCCGCCGTCATGGACTACGTCAATTGCGTCGCCACCCAATATGAGTTGAATAAAAGAGAAAAAATACTTGCGAGAAAAGTAGACATTGCAAAGGTAAAAGATATTATTTTGACATTGTCTATTTCTTTGGTTTCTATAGGCTCTTCTTTGCATTATTGACTTTATAAGTATTTGTTAAATGTACAACAATTTACAGCAAATCAAACCGGTATAACTCATTGTTTTGGATAAAAAACTATTGCATGTCTTCATCGATACAAAAAGAATAATTATATATTTCTTTCATTTAATACCCCAAAAATCAATTTATTCAGCATTAATAGATAAATATGACAATCAATTATTAAACAGGTAAAATAATACACTTAATGTCATTCCCTTGACTTTGAGAACAGCGTTTATACTCCGTGGAATCAAGTGAGCAAGTTTAGTATACATCTCCTTGCTTATGATAAAAAACCAAGAAGACATTGATGTATTTTGTACTTCCAAAAGAATGCCAAGCTTTCAAGAGTAGCAAGATATACAATCATTTTGAAAGTAATTTGGATTAGGAATAGTCTCAATGCCATTGAAGCTGTTTTGCAACAAATCGAATTAATAAAAGATAGTCATGGTTGTTACTTGCGGGGCAAACTTTAAATGAACTCTCCCGCCCTATAGTATATAAGAAAGTAGATGTTTTTTATGTGAGAAAGGTGTATTTTATATTGAATCCTTTACCATGGAAATACATGTATTTATTTATTAAAGCCTGTGAGGAATGTTTTAAATTTGGTATGTTGAATTTTGTATGTTGAGTTTAGTATTTGGAAATGTGTTTCTCCACCCAGATGGAAAATTGATATTTTGGATGTTCACGATGAATAATTATTCGAATATAATTTACATTTTAAAGTACAGCATAAGATATGTAAAAAACTTTTAAAATATTAAACTGTTTAAACTTTTAATATCAACAATTTAAATAAAGTAAATAACTTTTAATTAATTTTTAAATTGATTAAATTAATGTTTTTTTTGAATAAAATCATTTTTAAAATTAAATTAATATTCAGATAAAATTATTAGAGATTATAAAATTAGAACTTTAAAAATAAAATCTGAAAATAATGAAAAATTTGTTCAAATAATTGTTTATTAAAAAACATAAACAAAAAGTTATCAATTCAGAACGATGTAAAATTCTGAAAGCTTGGTTGAGAGCTGTTCAAAAGACAGTTCCAATTGTGATGAAAATGAAGTTGTGAAAACCCATATTGGTGTTCTTAATAGAGCCAAAACATAAAAGATAGCTTTTTCAGGAAAAGTTCTTTATTCTATTGTTGTAAGGTTGATTGATTTTACTTGTGGTAAAATGTAAGATTATGGGTCTACTATGAGTCTGAATACAGGTCTCTTAACACAAAAGATAAATATTTTGTTGTTCTCCATGACTTATCCAATTTCTTCAATGTTTTATTTTTCTTGAAAGTCTTTCTACATATAAAAAGCTGAGGAATAATGGCAACCCGAATGATTTTCTCCAATGTTGCAATACGCGAAGATCAAAGTTTGTGATTTAGTAATCTAATATCTAAAACAGAAAGAATAAATAGTTTTTCATAATAGTACACTGTTAAGAACAGAACTCAGTCGTCATAAAGATTCTTTATTAAAGTGTTTTGATGTAATGTTACATAACAGAACAGTATTTTATTAGTAAAGTAATCACCCTTAAAATTAAGATCTAATATTTTGCAGAATATAACAGCTTACTACAGTGGTTTCCAATCTGTGGGGCGAGCCCCCCAGGGGGCGCGAGACTGTTGCTAGGGGGGCATGCAGCTGTTTCCAAAATATCATTTTCGAATACAAACCAAAAAAATCGAATAGGTGTCACAAAAAATGAATCAACAATTTGTTTTTTAAAGGGTAGCGCCACAATTTTTTTTGGAAACCACTGGCTTACTCCATAAGTCATAGAAATCCAAATCTTGGTTTCATTCCATAGATAATAAAAACATGATTTTCAGCATCGCTTAAAATTTTTCTCTTTTTAATAGAGGTTGTAAGCTTTTATTTTATGAATATTCCTACCATGATGGTTAGAATTACAAAATATAAGACTCTTTGGTGAATAGAGAAAAAAAGTTACAGCGTTGTCAACTTGACTAAAATCGTTTCGCAATAGTTAACGTGGTTTTGAAGTAGGAACTTTAAATCGAAATTTAAACACCTTAGACTCAAAAACGGGTGTTCATCTTTTAAATACTAGATATAGGCTATATAACATAAAACCAGAAGAAATAACAAGCAATTTCATTCATAGAGATTTTTTCGGTAACCTCTCAAAGATAGACGAAATCAAGGTATTTAGAAAAACAGATAAATTATTTGCGGGAATAACTCGGTCATTAGAAATAAGAGACACTTTCTTTATAGTCTCTTAATTACAGCATATGATGGATGTTCAAGACATGCGACAATATTTCAAATCGACTCACTTTTAATCAGGTAACTGAAGCTCTAAAGTTGGCCTAGAAATTGCATTTTCGTCAATTTCAGCAAGTTTAAAGGCCCATAAATATTTTCTCCTATGACTGAATGCCTGGATATTGAGTATTTCTATAGAAAGCAACACTGTAAATGAACTTATGTTCAAAGAAGAGTCTCAGTTAAAAAGAGAAAAAAATTTAAGCAGGTCAAAGTTGTGAAAAACACTAATCTGCATTTTGCGATATATTGTTTCCCAACTTTGGATGAACATAACTAGCGAACCAGAACACCTAGAACAATAAAACTCGATATTTCACGGTTTCATAAGGACATCTAACATATATTTTAGTTTCATGCATTTTTGAGAAGATCAGCAACTTTCATCAAAATTATCCGTCGATTTTCAATTGAATGACCCTATACAGTTGCGTAATGGTCACTGAAGATGCCATGAGAGTGATGAAACATGTTTTCCGAAACAGGTCTACCGTAAAAACTTCAAACTTCTAAGATGCATTTCTACAAATACCTTTTATTAATAAAGAACACAGAGAATCACAATTGACTATGTCATGAACTGAATGAACTCATGCAACTCTAAATTACACAGTTTAGCATGACGCATGAAATGCTTACCCAACTTAATAGTTACATTTAGATATTTATCTCTTCTACTTATACATGTTTATTTTTAAATAAATCATGTTCTTGCTTGTATGGTGGCATTATAAGTCGAAACCTTAAATATCTTTCTAAAAGGAAACACGAAGTTTGTAGAAAGGCATCTTGAAATATAAATGTTAAGATGACTAATTTCATTATGAAGTTATATGGTTTTATGGTAACGAAAAATTAAAACATATGTAATCACTTTCATGACATCTTCAGTGATCATTACACAACTGTTTTACATCAAAACACTGTATTATCATTGGCTGAATTACATTTACGGTCAAACAAGGTTTATCAAAATTTATTGACATTGCTTCAGTAATTATCACCTCATGATTGTGATCAATCAAAATCCGGAAATCAATATCCGGTACCATCATGTTAGTTCCGTGACATCTCATAATGCGATTCACAAATGAGCTTTTTCTACTTGATTTTCTGCGATTCTAGTTTGGGTATGACAATTCCGCTTTAACTTACAAGGATTGACATTTGTAACAATTATTTTAACGAAATATGTTTTATAATATCAATTAAAATTTAAAATGGGATTTTTAAAGTCAATTTAATTTTACACAAGTGGTGGATATGATTTTTAATTTTCGAGTAACAGAATATCCATTCTTTATTTGTGTTGAAAATAATTCGGCTATTTAATTTAGAATAGAAAAACGTTAATCGAAAAACTAAGTAACGATTATAAAGTAACGATATAAAATAATAAAAATCATTATTTAAATATAAATAACATTAATGTCGATTAATATTCTTTCAGATGGCACTGGACAGACATAAAAAAATCTGGAATCAAGTTCGTCATGCAAGCTCGACAACCTTGAAATGACATTCTTTATGATTGTATAAATTTTTGCTATTATTACTTTGACAATTAACAATTATTTGTTAATATTTGAAAATTAAGATAATTAAAAATAAAATTGTGAATAATTTAGGATCGATATTTAAATAATAACAAAAAAGTTATTTGTAGAAGGAATAGTCAATGTCTTGTTATTCTTATTTATTCTCTGAACAAACTTCACAAACTACTCAAACAATAATAATAAGAAGAATAAAGGAATAAATGATGGTATGAAGTAATACAATGTTTTTTGTCTTTCTCTTGGTGATGGATATTTTAAATTTTGTATGTTGAGTTTAGTAGTTGGAAATGTGTTTCTCCCACCCAGATGGAAAATTGATATTTTAGATTTTCATGATGAATTATTATTCGAGTATAATTTGCAAAGTATAATTTTTTAAAGTACAGCATAAGATATTTAAAAAAACTTTAAAAATATCAAATCGTTTCAAATTTTAATATCAAAAATTTAAATAAAGTAAATAACTTTTAACTAATTTTTAAATTAATTAAATAAATGTTTTTTCTTTAAATAAAATCATTTTTTAAATAAAATTATTAGATAAAATTATTACACAAATTATAAAATTTAAACTTTAAAAATAAAATCTGAAACTAATTAAAATTTGTTCGAATAATTGTTTATTAAAAAACATAAACAAAAAGTTATCAATTTAGAACGATGTCAAAATCTGAAAGCTTGGTTGAGAGTTGTCCAAAAGACAATTCTGATTGTATTGAAAATAAATGTTCTAAAACCCATGTTGGTGTTCTTAGTACTCATGAAATATATCAGGACATCTAAATCCCTAAAAATATTATATGAAAACTCTTTCAAATTACTTTTTCCGATGGGGGTATCTGTCAGCATTCGGGCCCATAAGAATGCGGTGCCCCTTTTGCTAATAATCAAACGCTAATCGATAATTTTCTCCCTAACTACGGCGGGTTTCCATTCACTTAAATTAAATCAATCTTCTTCGAAAAGTCGTACTTCAATATCTGAGTATGTTACTCTACCGCATTGTCGATATTTCACTTTGAGTCCTTCATTATTGTATTTGTCCAGACAAGTCAAAGCATTAACCTTTTATTTCCCAAATTATGAGATAAAATAAAATTAGGTATAATTCTTAAATTTACATGTTATTTTTAATTACACTCCAAGCGTGAAAACATAAAATTAATTCATTCAAGTTTCCCTAAATCAATATATTGGGTTGTTGCATAAGTTCCCGCCGTTTTTTAAACATTTATTTTCAAAGAAATCAAAGAATTTTAACAACAAAAATAATGACTCAGTTAATTATATATTTAATGAAATCATAAAATTTTAACAATAAAAATAATAACACTACAATCAATTATGTACTCTCCTTCATTGTTCACTACTTCTTCCCATCTTTCCACCAATTTGTTGATTCCATTTCGCCAGAAATCCTTAGGTCGAGTCTCGAAGAATTTGTTGAGCTAATTCTCAAGATGATCCTCATTTTCGAAGCTAAGACCCCTCATTTCATTTGAAAGGCAGCGGAAGAGATGGTAATCCGTCGGGGCGAGGTCTGGGGAATAGGGAGGATGTTGAAGGATCTCCCAACCGAGCTCTTGGAGTGCTATCTTGATAGTTTTTGCGGTGTGTGGTCGAGCATTGTTATGGAGGAGGATCACCTGGCCTTGTTGATCCGGTCTTTTTTGTTGAATTGCCTCATTGACTCGATGCAATTGGGCTTTATAGAGATTATTTTCTTCCGTCATGTTCTTTCCAAGCATTTCCCAGTGGATTAGACCTTCCCAATCCCACAATACGCAAATTATTGTCTTCATCGGGTGCAAGTCTTTCTTGATCCTGGGCTTAGGTTTATCTCCAGGACTCACCCACTCTTTCCTTTGCTTCAGATTCACATAGAGACACCATTTCTCGTCTCCAGTGACGATTCTGTATAAGAAACGTTGCCTGTGGCCATGAGTTCCTTGGTGTCGAGTGAGATTTTGAGCAGCAATGGATAGCCGCTTATCCTTCTGTTTTTGGATGAGTACATGCGGGACCCGAGCTCCATTTTTGAGTGAAACCTATCGACTGAAGATGGCGTGAAATTGTCGCAAAATCACAATTAATCTTTTCGGTCAATTCTCTGCATGTCTGGAGGCCACCTTCCTTTAAATGATCCTCGAGTCGGTCCTCGTCCATCTCGACTGGTCTTCCGGAACGAAGAGCGTCGTTGATGTCGAAATTATCGAATTTGAACCTGGCAAATCAATCTCGAGCAGTTCGCTCAGCTAAAGCGTCCTCTCCATATACGACACAAATATCTCTGGTAGCTTCACTCGCTTTTTGACCTCGATTAAAGGCGAAAAGAAGGAGGTGTCGAAAATGCGATTTTTTGTCGATTTGACAATCCATTTGACGGTTCTAAAAAAAGACAAAAAAATAATATAGGCAAAAACGATTACTTTAACCTTGTAGAGCATAGCACGGGCTTTCTAATGGTATATAACACTTCGCCGAACATCAAAAAGTTTTTGTAGAATAAATAGTTTCATGTAACGGCAGGAACTTATGCAACAACCGCAATGTTGTTGTATCACAACACTAAAATAAATAGTGGAATTTCTTTTGCTTAAAATTTCTCAGCTAATAAACTTAATGTTTTTGTTAAACAACACTGCGAGAGAAAGGGTTAAAGTCTCGATCAACAAACGGACTTTCTTCATATTCGAGTGTTGAATTTGTCTCTAAATTCATAACTCTCAATCGACTGTAAACATATTAAGATTGATTTATACCCGACATATTGATTTTCAATTAAGATAGAACAAAATATTAAAATATAATCAGTCAAAAAATCTAATCGATATATTTTTTTAGTTTCCAATAATATTAATTCAATAACATATTAAAACAATACATAATTCACAAATTTATACTGTGGTGATTGTGTATGTATCAATGACTTTAACCACACATGAAAAATGGTACTGTGTGATAAGATAAGAACTATAAGCTTTACAAGAGTTCATGTTACATTTTAAGCAATATTTATATGGCAAGTGATTTCAGATAAGAACTGATCATGAAGCACTGGTTAGTATGAAAAGTGCTTCCAAACAAATAACTTCTCGATTCCAGACATGGTTAGCAAACATGGCGGATTTTGACTTTGATTTGAAAATAAAAAAGTAGACGAACGTGAAAATGCAGAGGAATTATCAGGATTATATCATGACGCGCAGTCGTGGCCATAATTCACCAGCCACCCAAAAAAATACTGAGATTTTTCTCTAACTGATACAGCCTCCTTCAACCAGACGTCGACGAATGGTTCGTGCGCTAGGCAATTTATCAATATTAGCTGGAAGATCAGCTTGTATTGCGCGGGAATCAGCAAATGGATTAGTCATGCAGGACCTAAAAATGGCTGGATCTGTCATCTTGCTTGTGATTCGCGAATATCCACTGCGTTTCGTATAGGCAAAGGTGCCGGTGACTTGAGTGTCGGCTACTGCAGCGCGGTTAATATTGAATCGCAGGGCAATTGCACGGTTCGAGACTCGATTATCGTGTAAAGCGACGATTTGTGCCCTCAGAGTTGGTAAAAGTTGGTTGCCAGTCATGTCGGAATAGTCACAAATACTTTTATATATCATAATAGCATAGTGGGTATGCTACTAAAGCTGTATTCTTATTGGATGTTGGTTATTATTTATTATTACATTATTTACCTTCACTTACACACATATATATATTAATTTTCTTTAAAATACAAGGGTGACCGGTGAATTATGACCACGACTGTATGTACACAGTGCGAAACAAAACACGAAGAACCAAAGTCAACAAAAGCAAGAGTTAAACATATGAATCCAATGGTGAATTAGAGTACAATTCAATTGATAAGAGGGGCAAGGATAAAACTCAGAGTTGAACCAGTTGAATTAAATATGAGGGATGAAAAGAATGAAATAATCAAGGAGTTTTAGTATTAAGCAGAGGAGATACAGACAAACGATTAGGATGGCAAATTGTTCCCAAAATAGAGTTTTATCTAAATGCAACAGTCCAGAGTTCGACAGGATATTCGCCTTTCAAACATTTGTTTGGTAGACAAATAAATTTACATACTGCAACAGGAATTGTTGACACAGAAGAGAGCAACTTGGTCAAGATGAAGGTCAGAGAAAATTTAGTGACAGCGGCAAGACGAATGGAAAATTTGGAAAGAAAAAGGAGAACAAGTCGACATTTTGAGGATTGACAGAAAGACTGTATAAACCAAGATCCTACTTAACAAAGAAAAGACATATTCTCATTTGATTAATTTGATGAAATTACAAGTCATATATCGCCACACAAATTGGAACTACAGAATCTGAAAGATGGAAGCATAAAACATCGAAGATTTGTTTAATCATTAAGAAAGTTGAAAATGAATCATCAAAGAGTGGAAAGTTTTGATTTGTGTAGAAACACATTATAAAAAAAATTAATAATTAAATTATTAATTTTTAAGTTTGTTTAAATATTCACTTTTTTTATAAAAATAAAATTTTGAAATCAAGCGTGTCTTTTCTCATTTTTATAAATGTCGTCTTCAAATGGTGTCAGAAGCGACGAAATTGGACATATTTCGTCAAAAATGGACTCCACAATCAGAATTCCACAAAAGAATCAAGCACATTGCAGCGCCTAGTGGACAACTTGTCAATGACCAAGGAGGTGAATTACAATAATAACCTAAAATCGAGCGGAGTAAATGTGGACGCTTGAAGCAACTACTTCACTTCAGAAGAATTGTAACACAGACGACTCGGAAAGCGGTCTGCTTTCCAGTGACGAGAGGCCTTGTCGAGTGATCATGCATTTAGCTCAGTTCAAGGATTTCATCTAATTCTGGATGCAGTCATCAGGAAGAATAATAGCAAGGAGTGTGCGTATGTGCCTTGAAGGCAGTGAAAAGTGTTGTAAGCGATTTAAATATTAGTAGCAGTTTTTATAATTGAAAAAACGATCGCTCTTTGAAGCAGTGTATATTAGATTATATTTCTTGATTAAATGAAGTTTAATTGCAATATTTATTCTTTGTTGCAACACATTAAACTTAATCTTAAATTAAATTAGTTTCAGATAATAATAATTGAAATATTAGTCAGCCATTTGTGTTGAGAAAACTCCATTTATGTTCACCATCCCATTACTAGTTCTGTTAGATTTAGTAATAAGTAGAAATTAAAAGCTCAACTAATATTATGTCACTTAATTTATGGTACTACTAGCATTTCTAAACTTTTGCTGCTACATTTAAAAATGACAGAATTTAATTAACTAGTGTTTTAAACTACTTATTTCAAAAAAAATAAATAAATTTATTAATGACTAAAATTATCGTCAATTGAAGACTAATAAAAATAAAATTCAAGATTCAAGCAATAATAAACCTTTTTTATCGTCAATCGAGAAAATTTAATTTCAAAAAAATTAAATTGTTATCGAAAAAAAGTGATTTTAAATCACTTAAAAATTTTCTTCTGTACCAGCTCGCTCTGATTCGATGACCAATTAGAGCGAGCCATTTCACTCCTAATCCAACACTCTCTCGAAAAATGTACCGGCACACACACTGGCCGAAATATTGACTCGAGTGCCTTAGTTCGTTTTAAAAATGAACTTAACTCAAAGGCCTTTCGAATTTAAATATGAATTTATATTAATTCATTTTTCTTTTATTTGATTATTTTATTTAACTTTCTTTTTAAAATTCTTGTTTATTTTTTTAACATCAATATATAAGCAAACAAATCAAGGTGATAAAAATGGAAAACAGTGATTGTCATTTAGGATTACGAGAATAAATAAATGTATTGATTGTCTTTGACTAGGGAGGTGATGAAAGATCATAAATAATAATAATAAAAATAATTCATTTAAATGTAATAATTATTGGAATTTAAATTCCGGACACATACTTTAAAATATACTCTATTTCAATTATATTATTAATCTTTAAATCAAAATTTAATTCAAAATATTTTATTAAAAAATTTCAAAATTATGCTTAAAAATTTAAATCATTTCTAAATTATTAAAATTTGTCAGCGAAAAGATAATTAACTAACTCTTCAAAAACACTAAACATGCCGCGAGATCATTCATATAATATGTGATTCGTGATTTGTTTTTTTCATATTATATTTTTATTATACATTAACTTATAAACATCAATCGGAAATCAATTATTAGTAGAGTCAAAGATCATATACGCATCCTCCCACTGTTAGTGATTGGTTGATTAAAGTATCCTTTGTGGATTCATTGTTATTGAAGTGTTATATAATTAATTATTTTCATAGATATTATTCTTATTTATGTATTTCAATTCCATTTTGATCATAAAATATTATTCTTTCTATCTAGGAATAACATAGTTGATTATCAACTATATAAATCAATTGAATACATATACAGTGAAATTCGCTTATAGAGGCCACATTTGTCCAACCAGATTTGGCCACTAAAACTGACTGACCATTATATTCGAAGTTCTGTTTAAGTGGTGGCCACTGTTAAGAGAACTCACACATTTGACAGAACATTTATTACATTCACATTTCTTATCATCTTTATAATGATCAATAGTATTGCTTTCACTTAGATCCATCAATCAATTTTCAATATCTCCCATTATAATCTGAACTATACTTGAGAAGATTATTTTATTCAAAAATATTTAATTTAAATTTTATTGGCTGGAATAAATTATTTTTATAGTCATTTTTAAACATTAATTTGATTTTAATTATTTAAAAAATTACAAAAATAAAATCAATAAAATTATTTAAAAGTTGCAATAATAAAAATTAAAAATTTGAATATTAAATCTAAATTTAAATAAATTAGTTTCAGATTATAAGAAATTAAATATTGATAATCCATCTGGTTAGGAGAGGCACAATCCCAAATCATCATACAACATTTATACATGTAAACACTACACAAAAACATCCACACACCAAATATTCCTCACAGCCACTATAAGCGGCTTTCAATGTATTAAAAACATAGCAAGTTATTGAACTTAAAAAAGAATAGGGACATGAAACGTAGAAAGGGTCAAAATGTTTGTGAAACTCAGACTAGATATAAAGTTGCTTCAAGTGTTTCTCTGAATTAAAATAAATAAATAATAAATATAAACAGAAATACAATAAGATATATTAAGATAAATGAATTATAAGCCTCCCCTGACTATTATGGATAACTGTGTATTACAAATAATAATCAGCATTGGCGCACAGGGTAGTGAATCATAGACTCTGTATCGAGTAGAAACCATTTGACAAATTGTTACATTCCACATTTTGCACATCAAACCCAGAATCCCTTCACCCATTACACTATACAACGCGCACGAAAGTTTGTCAAAGTTGTGGGGATAGTCAAACTCGGTTATCCCCGTTAGTTTGAAATGATTCCATGCGCGCCGGACGAAGAATGAAGTGAGGGATCCTTGGGAATGAGCACTTCCACCCGAAAATCCCTTGGCGGACCTTTAGAGAAGGCTAAAAGATTGAAATAAAATTAAAATTAATTAAGAAAATTAATTAAAGATACTGTTAATTAGGATGAATCAAACCTGTCGCGATTTCGTACGATTTCCAGACGGATAAACAACCTGAATAAATAATTATACAAATTACCAAATTACAGTAATTCCTTATCTACCTCCCTCCTGTCGAGATAAACGATAAGCATTCCAGAGGGATTGAACGGATTTGCGACGACTGCAACTTAGTGTAAACAAACTGGCGACATCCTGTAATTGCGCGGCAAACAGGCCGGATGACCGCGAACGCAGAACCCCGACAGGCGAGCTACAATAAACATTCATAAATTCTACTTTTCTATTCTACTTTTATGTTCCGAGGATGTTGCGAGATAAAAAACTGTCGAGAAACAGTCGCACATCTTAAAAATACTCGTTCGAATTTTGCACCAGCGCACAATTTTTAACGGCACAAATTGATTAACAAAAATTTATTCAAACAAAATTTACAAACGAAATTTTAGACCAAAATTAATTACATAAAAATTTGCACAAAACTTACATTCAAACTTATTCGCACAGAAAGTGAATCCTTTGCCGAGTCATCCGAGAGACCAAATTACGATACAATTGAAATCATACCACGAGGGAACAACTCCCTTTCTCTCCTTGGTTTTGTAATTACGATAATTTAATGTTTCGATTTCTGCAATATACAATAATTGATTAAATCTTTACGTTTTATTTGATTTCGTTTAATTATTTTAAATTTTATTGGTTACAGTAATTTTACAAAAATTGGTTAACAGTTTTCAATTGATTTTACTTCGTTTATTAGTTTTAATTTTTATAATATCTGATAATTGATTAACACTTTACGTCTTAGTTGACTTCGCTTCATTATTTTAATCGGTTATAGTAATTTTACAAGTTGATTAAAAGTTTTCAATTGATTAGTTCTTTACTCTTTATTTGACTTCGCCTGTTGTTAATTGTAATAGTATTAATTTTTGTCAATAATATTTTTTACAATTAGTTATAAAATTTTTTGATTAATTTCTCATTTCTTATTTCAATTTCGTCGCATTCTTAATCGTAATGTTGGCAATTCTTATATTTTATTAATAATGATAATATGGTCTTACTTTGATTAATTCTTTAAACGTCGTATAAATTTGCCTTATATAAATGTCTCCTTTTATTATTGAACTTGTCTATATTTCAACATCGAAAATTCAATTATTGATTGATTCCAACCGTCATGAGTATAGAGCATGTCGACCCAAGTGGGCAGGGATACGACTATGGTTGGTCTCAGCATCCAAGAGACCAAGAGGGAGGGTCCTTGGACTCTGATGTGTAGCCAGGTCGTATTCGTGGGAATATAAATAGGGAGTACCATTGAGATTTATGTATATAATTATAATAATTTATGGCTGATTTAATTTAATGATTTGCATCTTATTGGATTTAAAGATTGAATATTTTAATAATTATCTGGTTAATTTAATTTACTTATTTCATCTAATAGACTTGTCTATTTGCTTAATCAATTATCTAAATTTTATATTTTGCTTAATTAATTAAAGATTAAGAATTTTAAGAATTTTATTAATTGTTTTGTCTAGTTGATTCATCTAATTATTTTAATGATCATCTAAATCTAATTGATTGAAGAGTGAAGATTCGATTTAAGAATTTCATGGACTAACTTCATGAATTGATTTAATTTTTGGTTGAAGGTCAATAAGGTTATTTACTGGTGATGTTTGCAAAAGAACAGACTATTAATGAAAAGGTGATATCTGCGATAATAAAATGCGGATACATGTTGAACTACTTTAATAATTGAGTAATCTTTAATTTTTGTTTGACACTGATCTAATTGGATTCGGATGTGTAATCCCGTCGCTACATCCGTGTATATAGCTGTATATAAAAATAATAATAATGAAGATAACTATAATAACAATGACGAAAACTAACTAGAGAATGCCATTGATTTACGGTAATGATAATTGTAATTCTTTCTCTTATCTTTACTTTCGTTCTCATATCTATCATTTCGTCCCAAATTTTTAATCCCATCATTATCATTTTTATAATTACAATTATTTAAATTAACTTTATCAATACTTTTACTATAAATATCATATATACTACTTTTACTGTTATGTTGGTTATCTAAATAACTTACTGCATTGCCAAGATCAGTTCCTCGTCGTCTTGACTTCTCTCGTTTTTTTCATCTGTCTTGTCGATCTCCAACAGTGCAATCTGCCGGCCCCTCTGCAGTTCTCGTCTGTAATCGTCGGAGGTGTGCTCGTATTTGTTTTCTTGTCTGTGATCATTAGTTCGACTCCACGGTTTCTCCAAGAATCTGTCCTTCAATGGTTCGTCGTTCTTCTGTGGTCCATTTTTGTAATATTCTAAATATCCTTGGGCTTTCCTTTTTGAGTAGCACTCATCCGTTCTGTGTCCTTGACGTAAGCATCTTGTACATGTTAGATTTGGGCAGTTTCTTCGTATATGTCCGTCTTTATGACATCCATAATATACATTTTTTCTTTGATTTGGACATTGATAACTGATATGCTTTGTTACATGTCCAACATGTTTTTATTTGATCATTGATTCTGACATTTTTCCTTACTGGTGTTCTTTTGCTGGGTACGTCCGTTGTACCATTCTTGCATATGTCGGTTTTAGAGCACATGTTCGGTCGGTTTCTCCTCTGGTGTCATCCACTTTTTTTATAATCTTTTTTATCTCCTCCTTTTCGGTGAATACTCGCATTTTCACTTCCTTTTGTACCTTATTATCATTCGTACAATGTAATAATAGCCATTTTTCAATTTCATCTTGATTCCACGTATGTTTCATCAGATTTTCCGCCAATTTCTTTACTTTGACGAAATATTCTTCCGTTGATTCGTCTGTTCGGCGATATCTAATGCTTCCCTTAAATCATCCATTCTTGATATTGTTTTCTTGAAAGCTACTCTCAGGCGATTTTCGAATCCTTTTATTTCTGGATTCACATTTTCATATGTCGACACCACATCAGGTGACAATAAAGCGATCACAAATATTTCTCTACAGCTCTCCTGAATCTTTGCCACTTTGAAATATCTTGTACAGGTGGATATAAAGGTATCCACGTCATCATTTCGTTGGAATCGATTGAGTAGCAATCTCAACATTAATTGTTCCGCGTTTACCGTTTGAATTGGCTCGAATTCCTTGTCGTTGGTCGCCATGTTATCTTTTTTCGGAAAAGCCGAATAATCCATAATAAAAGTCAGAAATAACTTTTTAGTAAAAATTTATTTTTATACACAATTTTTCACTTTTTTGAATTTTTTCCCAAACTCTGAATATTAAAACAATTTCGTTATTTTAATAGGCTTCAGTTATTTTTTGGAGGAACCAATTTATTTAAATTACCAACCATATATAGTACAAATATTTATATACATAAAAATAGTTTAATTATTTAATTATTTAACTTAATTATTATGATAAAATTTTCTTAAAGAATTTTACATTATTATTATTCATTTAAATTAATTTAGTACATCAAAAATTCTAACTTCAAATTTAATCCCTAACACTGAGAAATCAATTTTAAAAATAGTGAAAATTTTATTTTTTTTACTGAGTCAAAATAATATTTGCCATAAATTTATTACAATTTTTGAGTATACAATAATAAAAATTTGAACTTTTATGAAAATAATTATTAATAAATAATTGAAATTTTATTTTAAACAACGACTTGAATTTTAAATAACAATCCAAATCCAAAAATAAAGGAAAATAAACTAAATATGTTGCTCTTAAGACGAATAATAATTGATATATCTTTAAAGTTAATGAATTTAAAAATTCCTAATTAAGAACATATTCATCCATGACCTGACACATAGGATGACATAGAGTCAAGGACTTTTTAATTAGGACATAACAAAAGAGGAGTCTATTATGCGTCTTTAGAGTTGAAAATGTTTACATTTGTACTTGAAAATATATTAATTAGTAATGTATGATAAGAATAAATTTTTAGTTTCATTATTCCTGAAAACGATAAATTGAATTTTCATTAATTATATCATTGTTCATCGAAACCTCATAAAGGTAATCACTCTAAATAATGTATTAATTATTGATGACAGTCAAGGTGAATAAATTTAATTTGCCTCTACGAAAAATGTACCTAGAAACCAGCTTGGAAGTAGAGGTTATTTGAATTTGAAATGACCAGATTGTGATGATGTCAAGTGAGCGTCATTTGAAGAAGGATTACAAAAAGAAAATCAAAGGAAACAAAATGGTCAGAAATTAAAGCAGAAAGTATAACAATTGGAAGACAAGAACTACATATTTAAATATTTTTTTATGTACTCTAATCCACAATTTAATATTTTGAAGCGAAATTTATTTATTTTATATAACGCAACTCCTCCATTTTCGGTTCATACCTGATATTTCTTGAATAACAGAAAATATCATTTACTAAAACAGACTGAATATTCGTCCGATTTTATTATTTTAGATCATATTAAGAATAATACAATGTGATTTAATAGATTTATTTTCACAGAAATCGGTTATTAATTTCTACTTGTACGGTTGAATATTAATGCAAATAATTCGTATTAAAACAAACCAACTTTGTATCTATTTAATTAATTAATTTAAAATTTGTTAATAAAGGCTTTTAGGAGGAGAATGCCTTAAAAAATTGTAATGGTAGAGTCTGAGTCTTAACTGTTATCTTAGACCGAAAACTATACCACTAACAATTATAGATAAAAGGAA
>MQRK01094956.1:0-18699 GCA_001938485.1 Girardia tigrina
ATATACTATATTATATATTATTGTTATTATATACACCTTATATATAATTTTATATAACTTTTATTGAACAGTGTAATGTTATTATTGTATATATGCCATTTTTATATAACTTTTATTGAGCAGTGTAATGTAATTATTTTATATATGTGATTTTTATATAACTTTTATTGAACAGAGTAATGTTATTATTGTATATATGTAATTTTTATATAACTTTTATCGAACAGTGTAATGTTACTTTTATATATATGTTAATTTTATATAACTTTCATTGAACAGTGTAATGTTATTATTGTACCGCCGCTCCCACTGGTTCTGAATTTGAAGATCAGGTTCAATTCGTCGAGGTCGTAGATCTCTAATGTGCCCAAGGAAAGGAGACCCGCCACTTTCGATCAAATATTTATAAGACCATCTTTTCTCCAGTACTTTACTCTTTAACCATTGTTGAGTGCAGCCTGTGCTTAATGTGTGTTTTACCCAAACCAATTGATAGTCACAATATTCAACGCCTGTACTGTTTGAGTTGTCCTTCTTTTTGATTGTGTTAACTTTTTCTTGCATGCACCTGTACTTATAAATTGCCCAACTCGGTGGTTCTTTTTCTTCCCTGGAGCATTATTGTACCTCCATAACGCTTCCATGATTGTTATATTGGACCTTGCCGTGATTCTTTTTATCGTCCGAAGATTTAGTTCTATGATATCGTTGTCACTCAGTCGGTTGCTGACACGGTAAATTCACTCGATTCGCCACCACTCCATAATATTAACAAACTCCTTAGAGTAAAATGTAATATAATTGTCTACAATCAGTTCCCTAGGAGCACCACGCTCGATTAAAGTCATCACTGGTGTGATAGAATTCGCGGTCTCATCCTGGATTTCTTTCCAAATCGCTAATCTTGAGGGCCTACAATCAATTAAAGTTAAAAACTTCTTACAGTTGTACTTGGTTAGGTCGATCGACAGTCTACACCAATTTTCATATGTGGACAAATATCCTTTTTCCCACTTCACTGGTGCGGGATCGATCGACTGACACTGTTGACAACCTAAGATAAGATTTGTGATGTATCTATCTGAAACTTTGATACTTTCCCTGTCGCAAAGAAATCTCATCCTCTACGCACCCAAATGACATCTTTCGTGGAGTTCCTTTAATTTCTCAATTTCAGCAACCATCGTGGGACAGCATACCTGTTTTGTTAAAATCTAACTAGTAACCTAGTTAACGCATCTGCTTTATTCAGATTGCTTGGTACGAACTCTATTTAGGCACTAATTTAAATTCCTCACATATTTCTTGTATAATAGACAGACACGGTCGAATAAGTAACTTCGAAAAGACACTTGTGGTTAATCTGGATATTTTAGAAATTACTTCATTCATAAATGAAACCACTGATTGGTTGTCGCATTTTACTGTGATGTGATTCATTCCCCACTTGACGCAAATATTCAAACCTTTCACCACAGCTTCCAGTTCCGTAATGTTTATGTCTCGAATCGCCCTTCTTTCTCAACCAGGACCCGTCTTCTATCGTTTTCTCCTTGACTTCCAACAACGCTCCAATGACTATTGACCTTGCATCACACCACAAATGCCATCTTGCGCTCTAATATACTTTATATGCCCCGACAAGGGTCACTTTCCTCAACTCTTTCAAGAATCCATAGCACCTTCTCCAAAAATGACACTAGGTTGCAAATGATAAAAATACAGTTTTCGTGGTGATGTGTTTACAAATATAAAAAATTAAACATAATTAGCCAACTTATCCTTACCAAAATTTAAAAAGTGAATCCACTTAGTTTTGAGTGTATTTAAACAAATTTTATTTTTAATTAAAAAATTATTAATGAAAGAAAAATTTGGCTATTATGGATGCACTAAGTGGTCTTATTAACCAACTTTGTCTGTCCTATAAAACGACAAATTTGACATTATTTACATAGGAAATGATTTGGTCCTACAAAATTTTATCATATTAGGCGGTTGGTCTCATTAACTAGTGCTCCAGTTAAGGGGCTTCCAATGAATTAATTTCGATGGATCAATCGATTACCATAACAAATATATGAAAGGAAAATGTTTTGGCTTTTTTTGAAATACTTTTACAAGAGTGATTGAGAGTGTCTCTTGAATATGATGAAAGTAATGATAACAGCTGATACCTCGAATTTAATTATGTTAGATGTTCTTGGAACATCCTCGGAGTTATTATTTAAAGTTACTTCGGACATTCGAATTTTATTATAATTCAAAAAAAATGATTAACACTAATATTTAAACAAACTTATTATTTTTTGAGAAACTGTGTTTCATAAATCTCAAACTGGTATGATAAAAATAATTATAGTATTGATAATTCATTTTACTTTTTTTTTAAATTTTCCACGATTTAATAATTTCATTTTCTTTTAATAAACTTCCGAAATATTATCATGCATAACATAAACTTTATACTACTTCTTTATTTTAAATTTAAAATTCTACTTATAATTTAACTATTATTTCAAAACTTTTTAAACATTTTCAAAAAATCTTAACTTTCCCATTTTTTTAAAAAATTTTTGAACTTTTCAACATTTCTGATTATCTGTTTCTTATCTATATCTTTCAAATTATAACTCCTCTCATGAATCTTTTCTATGATGATGTGAGGTCCCTCATATCTGCCATCCCCTTTATGTATCACTTCTTATTTTGCCCACACCTGATTCTCCCATCTTGAACTTCCGTCTTGTTTGTTCATCTGGGTCTTTGATGTTCTCGTCTAAAGCATGCCTACCATTACTATACCATTTCCGTCTATCTATTTTTCTATTGAATATCATTTCAGCCGGGCTCCTACCAATTGTTTTTTGACGTGTCGAATTCAACGTGAATTCCACCTCTGGGAGGATATCTGTCCAATTCGTCTCTTTCCTGTCTTTTAAATATATTCTTTAAAAATATATTCGCGTATAGTATAAATTGTCGTTCCACCATGTCGTTCGTATTATGATGTTACAGGCTCGAGAACACTAATTGTATACCTTCTTTAATCATTAATTATTTTTAGCCTGCGATTCATAACTTTTCCCATAGTCCACATGTATGTCTTTGGGAGCACCAAATGTTAATATCCATTTTGTCAATATTGTGTGTATAATCATAAGCTCATCTAGTCGTTTGATTGCTGTAAAAACGATATATTTACTGAAATGGACGATCATGGCCCTTTTTTTTCTTAATGTCTGCTTCCATAGGCCATACCTTCGAGATAACATATATGCATTCCCATGTAATTCTCTCTTTCTGTATATAGTTTTTACTAAAGCTTTTAAAGAAACCCTCTATTCTTGTTATCAGAAGATTCCAGGTTCGGGTCCTGGCGTGGTCACCATGTTAGAAGACAAAGATTCTACTCTAAAATATATTTAATAAAACTAACATACAAACATACACACATAGTTTATATATAAAATAAAAGGATAGTCAAAGGTTAACTCTGTTCTCGATCCCGTAATAGTTATATAATACAAATTTAGAAATATTCTAAAGTTGTTGATTATGTAATATTTTATTTAATTAATTTTAATTTAATTTTTTAATATCTCGCAATGGTTATATCTATTTTAGATCGATGATTTGAAGCACGTTTATAATGCATCAAAACATCCGAAATGTCAAAATGGAGAATGGTCAGAGACACGAGTTTTTCAAGAGTTCCTGAAGAATTTTGAAGCTCCAAATGATGCTGATGGAATAGTATAACTATATTATAATTATACTTATTTATTATATTAATTATTAAAACATATTATTTGATATTCTTGATAAATAGTTTATAAAAATTTCGAAATTATGGTTTTAGTGCGTGTGCTTCGCTTAGGTTTCTTGCATCATCAACAATTACAAATTTAGGAAAATCATTAAAATTATATAAAGCCTAAAAACATTGAACATTTTGCATGCTTAATGGGGGATTTTTACAGAATACATTATTTTTAATCTATTGTCTTGTCCGATACAACGGATGAAACAATAATCAGTAAATATATTTTGCCAAATATTTCTATTGAAAAATGTCTGTGATCGAGTCAACACTGGGAAGTTAAAATGACCGCTTACATCAGATCTACTATTTAAAAAAAAGAGCAAAAAGATTTTCAACAAATGACTTTCTAGAGCATCAATCAATTTGCAAAAATGATTGATATAAAAAAATTAAGGTCACAGAACCACCTGTCCATCCATCTATGTATTTGTTTCTTCAAGAAAAATAAATACAAAAGAGTATATATTTTTCTCTATGAAAAACTGTTTTTATGATTAAGAATCAATTTTGGTCGAAGAACTATTGTCAGTTTCCACACTTCAAATTTAATGAATCCGTATTAACGTAAGCATTCCCTAGGACCATCCAATGTGACTTGAAAGAGTACTTTTACCACTCGGAAACAAAAAGAGGGAGCTAACGATGTTAAATAAATGGAAACATATAAAAGACAAAATATTCTGGGATAATAATAAAAAAGTCTTAGTTAAAATTGTAAGGATTGAGGTGCTTTACTTTGCATAATTTAAATATTAATATATGATTAAAATTAAACAATATTAATTATAATATTAATTTATTTAAAACTCATCCATAAATAAGAAAAATATAAGCGGTGTCAAAATAGTCCCAATTACATCCAAAGTTCAAAGTTTTCTCTCAGCCAAATCATAAATTGTGCGTGGTCTGTAAGCTAATCTAGTATTTTAAATTTTTAATATCCTTTATTGAAAGTGTTGAGGAATCCTAATTAAAATCGGTTAAGATCCCATTACCACATACTCCAGTTCTAATTAGCCATTCTGTATCCATTTGAAGACATTCGTCCAAGGGTTGTTTCTTTCTCCACATTCTTTTTCCTTTGATTAGTGAAGCTTCCAAAATCTTGCCAGTGCTCATTACGTCTTTGTCTGTAGATAGAAGAACGAAAAATACTAATTATCTCCTGGTTATTGTCTTCATTATGAACATTTGGAGAAAAGAAGACTGAGTATTTGTGAAAGATGATCAATCTTAGACTGAAGATCATCCAATGTCATACGGAGAACTATTTCTAGAAATTTACGGAGAACAAAGAGGATTTTAAATACAAAATAAAGGATTATGAGATACATGTCTAAAGTCCACAAAATAGATACCAACCAATTAGTTCAGATCAATGTGCCAAACGATGAAAATGAAAACAGAAGTGAATCAAGTGGGTGCCTAATCACAGCACATCAATACATGTGTAGTTATTACTAACAGAAGGCCAAAGACAATTCGTAAGCTGAAAACCTCCAGGAACTCTGTAGCGGTCTTTTCGGGTGGCTGAGTGGTTTAGAGTTTGGGTAACCATCTAAACATAATGTTGAGATTCAAAAACCGGAGAGCCAAATCGTCATCTGAAAACCCGAATTAGTGAGCACTCTAAATCGACTCGATCAAGTTTGGTGTAAAATCAGAACTTCATCCGTTTATTTCTGAATTTTATAGATATTATTTTGTTTTTGAAATAAATAAAATGAAAATATAATTTAAAAATTTTTTAATGATTTCTTTTTTCTTCATTGTTGATTTATTGTCTATTTTTTAAAATATTCTTTTAGTTTTTTTATTCTAAAATTATTTAATTTTCATAATTAATTATTTTAAATAACCATTTTCAGTTAAATAAGAAATACTAAATATTTATTTCAGCTTACTATCGATTATTTTCAGAAAACTTTTTAATTTATTGCTTAATATATCGTATTGAAATATTTATGGTTTAATAATATTCTGACAAAATAATAATTGAAAGAAAATTCCATTTTTGTACTATTTGATTAAAGTTAAAAATCAATAAATGTTGTAAAATGACTTTCTTCGAATTTCACATGGAGTACTTGTTAGGGTGTCATTGATTTCTGAGGTGTGTTGAGGCGTGTGTTTTGAGGTGTGTTGTGGCGTGAGTTGCGGTGTGTGCCAGTGAGTGACGATCGTTGACAACCTCTGTCACAGTCTTCTCTCGTGTCAATAAATTCCCGTGTCTCTCGTTGATCGTTATCGATTGACGATTATTGGTTGAGTCGATTACAATTTATTGTGATTAATCTATGATTTATAATGTTTCTACACAATTTATTTTCTGATTGATTTATTACTAATACTCCAAATAGCGATTTGTTTCGGTTTAGTATTTGCACTAGTCATATTTTGTTGAATATGGAGAACTGTCTTTTCGTTATTGACTTTATGGGAACAGAATGCCGTATTTTGGGAAAATAGTAGTTTTTAAAAGAATTCGTGTCTCTTATTTGATCATTGAGGGCGAATTATCGATGTTTTCGATTATTTTCGTCTTATTTTGAAAATCACTACTTAAAACGTTTGTAAGGAAGCCGGCAATCTTTGAACCTACATATCCGTTGATTAAAATATCCGCTGATACTCGAAGTTCCGTTTTAGATCTGTCATAATATAAAGAACAAAATAAGAACGGTCCTTGTGATAGATTCAACAAACACCCTAACCATTATTATAGTGTTCTGTTCGGACACTCACAAACATAATCAATCTCTGTAATTTTCCATCAAATATTTATTTTTATCTCAAATCTGTTTTAAATTTGAATGACGTAGACTTTATCACTTACTGGTCATATGAGGAGGTAATTAATTTTTGGTTCACTGATCAAAATTTAAATAGTTTAAAAAAGATTATTTTCAATTAAAATCAAATTGAAAATTTTAAAAATTAATTAGAATTAATTAAGTATTTTAGATTTGAATTTAAAAACATTCTTTATAAATTTATTTTAATTAAAATATTTTAATAGAAAAATGAGTTCATCAAAACAGATAACAGATAAAAACGTGTTTTTAAAATAATTTAAATCCAATTGAAAATTTTATTAATATTTGTAAAAAATATATTTTCTAATTTTAAATTAATTTAATGATATGATTAAAAAATTAAATAAAAAATTGAATATTAAATATAACGCATTTTCAAAATTTCTAAAATAATAAAATATTAAAAATGGTTTTTGAAAAAAAACAACGCAAAATTTAAAAGAAACAGCATATATGATTTCAATTGAAAAACAAAATTATAAAATCATTATAAAAGAATTAAAGCAAAAAAAAACAAATTTAAACATTAAATATTTCTTAAAAAAATTAAATATATGTAAAATGATTTTGATAAATATTTTTATTTAAAAAGTTTAAAAAGTTGAATGTTATTTTTGATTTGATTAAAATTATAAATGGATGAAAAATTATTTGAAAATAGAGATCAGCGGATTAATTATTAATTAGGAAAATAGTTGGAAATAAAGATATAATTTGAGTTAAATGAATTCTGATATTGACATTACAAATACTTCTCACAGGTCACTTCACAGTTCTTGATGGAAAGTGTCTCTCCAAATCTATTTGAATCTAACTCTCATTGTACAAATAGTAAGTTTGTCATAAATTTAGGTATACATACATCGTTTTTCACCCCTTCATTCGAATAGTTACGATTCCTTGCAGTCTCTATATTTACAAGGAATAGTCGCGTTTGTCCGGAAGGCTCATGGCATCATCGACTATAATTACAGCAAGTCAATGAGGGACATTGCCAATCAGCTCCATGTATCGGAGTGAACAATCAGACATTTCTTACATGAAAACATTAGTTACAAAATACATGAGAGAATTGGATAGTTTATTTCCAATAAAACCCGGGAAAACAGTGGAATTTGGTCAAGCTCTCGCTGAAGAAACTCAAACATCTTGAGGAGCATCACATGCCCTGGAGGAGGAATGGAAGATGGCACTGCTACAGTCTAACTGAGATCTCCAATGTTATTCTTACTAAGTTTCCTTCAACTTTGATGGTCTTGGAGGTCTTGAGAAATGATGGATACGTCATTATTCCTACATTTTGTATGCAAGGTTTAAAGATAAATTTAGCCGCCTACATCGAGACCTTGTGCACGGTCATTATACCCTAGATTATTTGAGTAATTTGAAAAAGGTAATATGTGTTTCTACAAGACTTTGATCTCTTTCCCACTGCTTGCACGGCCCGGAAATGACTGGCATTAAATGTTCATGCGACCCTTACCATTTTGTATCTTAATTAATTAATGGTGACCCACAAGCGTGTCCACAATACGAAAGATTTGTTAAAGGTTTCTATCAGAGCTATTATTGACAAACTTAATAATAATACGTACACACTATCGTTTCAAAAGCCGTATTGAGTTCGTTATTAGAACTGCAGGTAGTTTTTTTAATAACCTTTTAATATGTATATAAATAAATTTTTCCACTCCAAATTTATGTTTTTTCGAATTCCAAATTTTTCCTCCAATATCTGCTTCAACCTATATGTAATTCCAATATAATAAATTTTATTTCAAAATTTAATAAGCAATTATTTTTCATTAATTCTTATCCCATTGGATCTCCTTACATCCAAATATTTTTTCAGTTTAGTTGAAAAAGTATGGTCTTTCCTCATTTTTAGATTTATTAATTGAGAGAAAAGTAGTCATAATCTATAGAATACATTTTTTTGCGGGGGTGGGAAGGTGGGTGCCGCGACCTGAAAAAGGTTGGGAAACACTGCTTTAAAGAATGAAATTAAATAAAATGACTAAAATAACATCTCAGGAAAATTGAAATATATTTATGCTACTTTTATTTGATGCAAGTAATAATTTATTTCCGTAATACTTATTTTTATTTCCAAAATATAAGATGTTCTTAACTAATAAAGCAAATCTGTTTCAGGTGACGTGGGATGAGTTCTTGGATTATTATTGCTCCATTAGCAATTCCATCGATAACGATGGTTACTTTGACTTGATGATGCGCAACTCTTTCAAAATGTGATATCACCAACTGATTTCAATGTCTATTTAGTTATATTTTTTCTAATTTACTAGTCTTCGGTAGATGGATTTATTTGAACACTAATACTATCGTTTCTTATTAAGTTTTTTTAATTTTAAATACAATTTATTATGATATGTATTTAGATATTTTAAATTGACAAGATATCGCTTGTGAATATTCTGTGATCGTTTTTTGAAAATTATAATTCACTCTTTTCTCTAATATTTGAGGAAAAGTTCTCCTCAGTTCTTAATATCAATGCGTCTTGAGGGATTAATTAATGAAATTTATAGACGGACAATAAAAATTCTTTGGATAAAAATATTTCAACAAAAATGAATTATTTTTTTCTGTTTTTTTCCAACTAGAATCCATAATGATTTCTAAGTGGTGCAGATCTCTAAGGGCACTTGATTTCACATGACTTTAATACTTACCGGGATTTGCCTGTTGTGGAAGTAGCTTCCTTCATTAATAATTAACTTTTGGTAAAACTCAATCTGGTTGAAGTGATTAAATTTCTTTATTTTTTCTTCGTTCCTCTATTTGATATCGAAATACATAAAGAGTTGCCATTTACAGAGGAAACAATGAATTACTATCTTAATTAAAAAGAGATCTTGTCAAATTGAAATGACATGTTTTACAATATTAAGCTTTATTTTTAAAATGTAACAAATGAATCAAATCATCACAACTATAAGATTTACTCATTACTGCTTTCACTAGTGTTCATTATGTCTTTTGGAGAAGAGTGCGGATCTTTCGTGTGTAAGTACCCTGAAATTTTAGATTTAAAAAAAGTGATAATAGCATAATTAACAGTTGAAATATTTTGAAATAATATTTTCTTATTTCGAGGATTTTAATTACCTATTTTTAAAAAATTTTCTTTATTTCTAGTTTTAGCTGTGTTTTAAAATTTAATTTAAAATTTAATTAACATTTACTTATGTTGAAAAATCTTTCTTTTGTGATAGATGATCAAACATATATGAAGCTCATAAAAATGTAAATTTTTGAGCAATTAAAGAGGAAAGAATTAAAAAAAATTAATGATAATATTTATGTTAGTTGATTATCGATTACATGTTATTGATACTACGAGTACCGTAAATTTGTGAAACATCTCAGATGAAATATGCATAGATATTTTGAATCTAATCGTATATATTGATGTGCTTTTGTCTTTCGGTACTGCTAATAAGACCGATCAAAGTGAGACCCCGAACGTGGCTTTGGCTTTCGAATTGCTAATACAACGAATATAGGGATATTCAACTCTCACTTTATCACTTCAACCTTTATCACTTATACATTTTATAACTTTGTAAACTTCATCACTGGATATTATATTACTTGTACACTCACTTATTTTCGGACATTATTATTAAGGAAGCGAGTTAATAAGACCAAAGAATCTTATCAACTCGATTACACAATTTCGTAAATAATAAGACAAAAGAAATAAATAAAAACGATTGAACAATAACTATATTAATATCAATTCAAACAGAAGGAGTGGAAAAGAATTTAAGTTGTTTTATCACACAAACAAAAAATAGTGGTGTAGAGGAGTCAAACATCACAAAATTTATCGAAAATAATAACGATTACTTATAAGTTCAATCTTGCGGCTGGAACACTTGATCGAAGCAAATGACTAGTTGATAACACGCACGGCTTATGTAAGATTGCACTCTTCAATTATAACGAACAGGGTATTTAATCTTGCGACTGGAACACTTGGTCGATGTGAATGATTAGTCGATAATACACTCAGTTTGTGTAAGATTGCACTCTTCGGATCGCGGATTTATTTGTTTTTGCCAGAATTCTCAGGGTCGTCTGTTTACCCGACTTGATTGAGTTGATCGGAAAAGATTATATTGCAGTTCGATACAAATTGTTTCCGGGTCTGTTACTATCAGTCGAATTAATTAATTCACTGATGATTTCGATAACCGGAAAATTAGTTTTTCTTGTCGCTTGTACGAGATGTGGTACGATAATGCGACGAGATGCGATTACTAATTGTATTTAAAATTAAATTATTTGTGATCGATTTTATACATCATTTTTAAATCATAATATTGCTATGAGCAATATTATGAATTGAATTATTATTGTCAGTTTCCTGACCATAATATCTCGGATGAAAAATATCTCTAAGTTGGAAACAACAACTATCGTGTGGCATGCTTCAAGAGATAAAGGATCATGACTTAAGAATTATTGACAAGTTATCAGTAGTTTGAAGTATCGATTATTGTGATGTGATGATACAAACACGATACATATGTCATAGTCTTTCTCGTATCAATATCAAAGTTTATTATTGTAAACAAATAAAAAACTTTCTTGTTCCCTCTCTTCACTTTTGCATGTATCTCCCTCATGTTCCTATGATATACAAAACAACACCAAAAAAACATACGAAAGTAAAAAAATAATAGTTGTAGGTAACCAAAACTGTCACAGACCAGAAATTAAAAATATACACACACAAGAGATTATTACGAATATGACTAAACAACAAGTACAAGAAGTTTCTAAATTCATATTCAACATTCAGATGCCATAGTACGTCAGTCAAGAATCAAAGTCCGCAACAATTATCACTTAAATGTTTGTTTATAAAAATATTTTTTGAGTACAATGTAAATTTCATTTTTAAGTAATAAAATTGAAAACATTGAATGTTTTATAAATATTCGAATATTTTTTAATTATTATTGGGTTCGTGATTAAAATCCAAAATCATTATTCGTAAACTTTATTTCTAATACAACATTCATTATTCAAACAAATTTATGAGGAACAATATTTCAGTTACATAAACCAGATTATAAAATTCCAAATATAAATAATAATATCAATATATGTATATGTTATTTTATTAAGTTTTGCATAAATCATATTTTGTTTTGGTTTTATTTTTTTACTATGCTTATTAATTGAAATATAATTTTAGATCTTTAAAAATATTTGAATTGACATCTGTAAAAATTCAATTCCTAAATAATTTTTTCTTTTATTTTTAAACATTCAATTATAAATTATTTTTTAATAAAAATTTCAGTTGACAATTAAATTCAAGAAACATTATGATTTTTATTTTACAACTTCATTTTAAAATATTAATTTTTTTGTAAGAATATTTATTTTCATTTTAATTTGAGCTTAAATTATTGACTTTTTAATCAGACTTTATATTTTTTAAATTTGCTTTTCTAAAATTAGTGTAAAATTATTTTAACTTATCTCAACTATAAATATGATTTTTAATTTAAAAATTTCAAAAATGTACAGTTCACCAAAAGAACCCACTAACATTTATCAAAGATATTATTTATTATATTATTTTATCTAAGAATTAAAATTATTCAATAATAAATGATTTTCAAATATATATTTATTTATTCATTATGAATACAATAATCAATTCAAATTTACATTTATAAAAACGAGATGAGTGCTTCCGTTTGTAGATTTGTAAAAATATGAATAATATAAAATTTTCAAATGTTATAAAGACATAAGAATCAAGATAATAAACTTTTAAGTTCTGATAAATTTTATTACAAAAGAGGTTTAAAATTAAATATTTAATATGGCATCCTGAATTTCATTTAATTGTATGCATGTCAAGCAACATATTTGAAGTTCTTCAACGGTTTACTCAGATCAAGAGGCTGAAGAACCTCATAATATTTTAGCAAAGAACGGAGTTCAATGGTATTTGCTGAAACCTGCTAGCAATGTTGCCTGAAGAAGAGAAGAAGCATAAATGTTTGACAAAAGCCAAATACAGCATAAGTAAATTAGAATTTCACTAAAATTGTAATGTTTAAATTATCTTTTTACTCTTTCTTTCAAAATTTTGTATTTTCTTAACGTTTTTCTATATTTTCTGCACCTGAAATTCCCTGGAGAAACAGAATTTGTATATTCTTCTAAATTTCTAACATGAATTTCCAAAACGTGGGATGACGACATTGAAACAATGCCTGTAATCCATAATAATTCTTGCTGCACACCCGAAGTTAACCACAAAGAACAAATGAGTCTTGTACTGCGATTTGTTGATATAAATGGTGACAAAGTAAAGGTGTCAGAACACTTCATCGAGTTTTTAGAAGCTGAAGATTCATCTGGAAAGGGATTGACAAACACCGTGCTTGATGGACTATGAAAGTATGGCTTGAAAATTGAGGATTGCCGGAGTCAGGGTTACGAAAACGGCACCAATATGAAGGGTCAACACCAAGGTGTATAAGCCAGAGTTATAGACATGAATAGGCGTGCTTTCTACACACCATGCGGGTGTCATAATGTCAATCTTGTCTTTAAAGACATGACCAAATGCAACCCCCGTGCTATGACATTTTTTGGCGTGATGCACCGAATATATTGCATATTTTCTGAGTGCACTGATAAATGTAAGATTCTCAAAGAAATTGTTACATATTTAACACAGAAACCAATATCAGAAACAAGATGGTAGTGCCGAATTGAAACGGTGAAAACTGTACGCTATCAGACAATGGAGATTCGCGATACTCTTATAAAAGTTTCTGAAGCAGAAAAGGACCCCAAAGTGAGAAGTGAAGCCGAATCCATTGCCAACCATGAATTTGGAAGTTTTGAATTTCTGGTTGCTATGGTCGTATGGTACGACGTGCTATTTGCTGACAATGCCGTTAGCAAAAGTTTTCAAACTTCAAACTTGCAGCTTGACATAGCCATTAAACAAATTAAAGGACTGATTTGCTTTTTTTACAAATTAAAGAGATACTGAATTCTCATCAGCGTTAACCAGCGCAAAAGAAATTGCATTAGCTATGGATATTGAACCAATATTTAATGAGCAACGAGTTGTTAAAAGAAAAAGGCAATTAGACTACGAATCTGTTTGCAATGAACTCTAACAAACGCCTGAAAATGTTTTCAGGACGGGTTACTTTTTATGTTGATCAAGCCTTGGTATCTTTAGAAAAACGTTTCCAACAGTTGCAGGAATAAGAAGTTATAAGCATATTCCTGAACAATTGTTATTTGATATTTTAGATTCAAAATTGTAAAATGTAAATAATAAAAGATCATGTGATAAAGTGTCCGTTCACAACACACTGCATCATTTCTGATTAATACTTATAAAGAGAAAGTTTATTATAGTACTGTTTGTACGAATAAATATTGTTAAGAATTTTTAGGAAATGTTTTTAAATTTTTTTAAATATTAGTTGAATAAAAAATAGAATTTTAAATTTAAAAAAATTCAAGAACTAAATAAAATTTATATTAAGCATGATAAAATTTCGTATGTTTAATTAAAGAAAATGAAATTATTTAATCGTCTGAAATTAAAAAAAATAATTATTAATACTTTATTAATTTTATTATACTGGTTGGAGATTTATGAAATAAATAGTTTCTCAAAATTAAAAAAAAATAAATGAATTTAATTTCGATTAAATTTATTTATATAAAAAATATTAGACATTACATTTGGAATTATAAAAACTTGAAAACTGATATAGTCTTTAATATCGATAACGTGGGAGATGTTCGAAACACATCTAACAAAGATAAAGAAAATTTTCTGGAAAATATCGATTTCGTCAAACAGCAGAACTGTTTCGATTACACCGCTTACCGGTTAATAGATCTTTATTCTGACATGATAGACCGAGCGAGGAGTCTCTGGAATTTTATCTCGATAATCAAATCTAGCAAATTTTATTACCGGAAACTGTTCACTGTTCTGATATTATCAAAGGACGAGCTCGAGCTGACGGAACAACAATAATTACTCGAAAGGTTTACTCGACAAACATGACAGCGCAATCTTGTCAGCATATTTCATTAAATGTGATTCTTTTTAATCAAAAATGGGCTCAGTAACAATATGACCACACTATCATTATGCACATAAGGTCCTTCATAAGTTTATTAATCAACACTAGACCTGACACAGAAAGATATTTTAGGAACACATTTTTATAACACAAAAAGTGAACATATCAGGTGGGATAATTTTTGAACGCATCTCGTAAATACAATTAAATTCCGTTTTTACAAAAATATTTTATGATTAAAAAACAGAACTATTAATAAAAATTAATTCATCAATATTTGAATAAACTATTTCAAAATATGATCATTCTATGATGCAGCTCTAGTTTTAAAGGTAAAACCTTAAAGGATAGTAATTAATACAGTGTTTTAGAGCTATTTCTTCAGTGTTGCAATAAAATTTAAGTACTAAAAAATAAAAAATAAAAACAATTTTACAATTTTTATTATTTGTATTAATAAAAAATTTCTTCTCTTCGCCGACGAATTTAAATATCGTAGCATATTATTAATACAATGATATCCATTGCAGTCAGATTAAGAAATTTCAAGAAACGCAATATCAATTTGCTCCTTTAATTGTATTTCATTGATACATCTAGACCTTATAACAAGGATTTTTCATTTTCCAAAACAATTTTCAATTTGATTAAAAACGGAAAATATGATGGTCGGTAAAAAATAGAAAAACCATCAAAATCAAGATTATTGTAATGATGGATTCGCGCGTTGTAAAGTATCAATACGAGCAAATCAATTCTATTTGAATAACATTTTGTTTTTAACTCAGTTAAACAATCCTGGAAATTTTTACCATTGACCACACGATCATGTATCTTGTGATGCAATAAATCATATTTATTCATCACAGTGACGACTGAAATGTTTCTAATTCTTGCCTACAAAACTGAAATTGTTGCACGAGACCTTCTTTTTCTAGGCCGTTTACAAACCTTAAAGCCAACTTCATCCTAAAAATAAGATTCAATTATAACGGTTTACTTCAATCTACGAAATTCCGGTGCGTAATTGAATCTCTGCTATATTATTCGATCGGAATTGCATGTAACAGGAACAGGAAGAATGTTCATTTATAGTGTAATGACATTTTTGAAGACACCTATCAATTGTTGATTTAGAAACAGTGTAGTGTTCACTAAATCGTATCAGCAGCAGCAACCAATTAAGAGTTTTTTTCCAAGTGATTTAATTTAATTTTTTAATTATTAAAAAAATGCCTTAATTGGATTTGCGAACCCTGAAATTTTTGAGCTGAGAAAAATCCAGACATACATTGAAAAATTTTTAATGTAATTAAAAATTGAATTTTGATTTAAAAAAAAATTATTATCGAAAACTGTAAAAAAAATATTATCGAAAAACTTTGAATGAATTAATTTTTGTATTGTTTAAATATATTCGAATTATTATCGCATTCTTTAAATTTGTTTTCATTGTAATTAAATATTTGAAACCATTCTACTAACAAGAAGGCTACTGTTTCAAAAAGCGCAATTTTAAAACAAGTTGCGATGGACATCTCTCAGTTCTAGGAAATGCTTGAAGCGGTCGATAAATTGTTTTCTCACCGAAAAATCACCGAAAACGACATCAAGTCGCTTCAGGAGAGTATTTTCACGAATATCATTCCGCAATTTAACGAAGCAGTTATTTTGACCGATCTTCTCGGAGTTCCGAGAAATAATTTGTTTAATTCGATTAATAACGCTTTTATCGATAAAATCAAATTGAAATTATCGAACAGTTTGAGCGGGGTGGACGCGATGATTTACGTGACAGATATTGGTGACACTGGTCACTTCAAACAGTAACTCCGAATTCATCATGTAAGTGGGTTTCAAGCTCACCAAAGGTTAATTGACTGTTTTCATCAACCCAACAGAAAATTTTCTCTTCGTGCTGCGTAGATAGTTTTTCAGAATGGTTTCCACTTCCTAGCCTTAGCTTCATTTTGTCCAGTCAAATATAACTTTGAAACAATACTGACCATTGTAGTTCATTGAAGGCTTAAAAGGTTAGCTATTGTGTATGTTACTATTCCCTTCTAAGTCGATAGCAATTACACGCTTCCGAATCTCAGAAGTAACTAGTGTCTTACGTTTATTTTCAGCTTTAACACTTCTGGTCCGTTCATCTGGGATAACATACTCTACTAAGTCGGATCGTGTAGAGTAATCTTCTGAAACATTAATTGTATGTAACATGGAAATTACCAAATGTTAAAAGATTGTAAAAATTTAATTTAAATAGCATTTTTATGCTACTTCTAGCGGTGATTTAATTGCTTGAACACTGATGTAAAAGCTCGAAAAACACTGTAATAAAATAAATAGCCTGTGATTACCCTAAGCTTATTTGTTTATTCACATAATCCTCTGAAGTGTAAGATTTTAAGTCATAATTATTGTCGAATTGAACTCCAAAAGTATCTTTAGGAGTAACTGACTAAACATTGATGATTATTTCTGTTCATGTAAAGAAACTAATAATGACAATTCTATAATTATATTTTCCATTGACACCAAGCTATAAAGTTTAAGTAAAGTCTCTTGACGCCAGTAAATACATTCAGATGTACGGAAATACAATTAATCACAACTAATAAAAAGATACACTTATTTGTATTAACTGAGTTTAAACTGCTTCCGAAGCAATTCTCAAACTGATAATATATTTTTTTAGGAGCAAATAAAAAACAAATTTTTATTGTTCCCATTTATGTAATAAATTAGTAATGCTCTCGATTATTCCATTATTACAAGTAAATCTCCGGGAAGTTTTGGATGATAAGTGATTACAAGAATTTTCAATCGTTGAATGTATAATAGTTACTTAAATAAAAGAAAATAAATTATTAAAGATATTACAAAAAAAATGAAAATTTCAATATTAATCTTTCAAAATTTGATGTTTAAATATTTTTAACTCTTTGGGTTCCAAATTTTAATTTCTAAAAATATTTTTTTCGATTTTTTCTAAAAAATACCAATTTTTCACATAGTGCAGTCGATTTATATCTACTAGAAAGAATAAAAAATATTTGACATACTTCAAAAATAAACGATTTAATATTTGTTTGCAAGAGTGATTCAATCAATAACACCTCCAAAATGACTCTTTCCCAATAATTTTAAAAATTACTGCACAATATTTAAAAATTAGTTGTTTTCACCTCTGATCTACAAACTTACAGAACGGATTTATTCGTAATACTATTAAATGACTACAGTGACTAATCCAATAGCTGATGTGAAGATCGATAGAACGTCACTTGGCTTAATCAATTCAGTGTTACAGCTCATGTGATATTCTACTGGCGTGGAACACTGTTTTGGGATTAGTTTATCAGATTGTAGAGAATTCGATGCAATTCGACAATGCAGTGGACTTTCAATAGGGGAAGGATTTCGGATGTCATATCGCAGTACATCTAATTGCTGATTCGTGTGAATCTCTTTCTTCACCCCGAATATCCTTCGACGACTTTTACTGCAGAGAGATTCTAACGTTGGAATTTCATTGTTCCTACATGACTCTATTGTCATGACATTCTCGTGTCTCGCATGCCTCTCTCTACGGTCTGGGCATTTCGTCCTTTCCACGATAGTGCAAGGTGTGACACCTCGACTCGAGTAACCGACGTGGGACGATGAAGTTTTATTCAGATAAGTCGGAGACATTCTCATTTGATCATCTATCGGCATCTTGGAAAGATGAGGGGATTTACCAGATCGTTCCACGACATCTACCTATTATCTATATATGACGGTAGCTGATAATTAATTTAAAACAAATATTGATATTAGGTGTACAAGTATGAAATGCGGATTTCAGAAAACGGATTGTGCACAATGCAAAAAGTAGGTCAATGGTTAGGCAATGATGTAATAATATTGAGTAATTATGTAGTGTCTCATA
>MQRK01094968.1:1576-15243 GCA_001938485.1 Girardia tigrina
AAACCTGCCATAATCACGAACCTGAACTATATGATGAACCAATGAGAGCACTGAAGAAGGAGCTAAAAGATAAGTCCGAAACAATATCAGAAAGTTCAAGACAGATTTTTGATAATGTTTGTCGGGTGTACTCAGAAGAAGTTGCCACGAGAATTTCTTTCCCAATAGCTGCCCGAAGAATGACCAAAAGAAAACATCTTGTCCTGCCTAAGATTCCAGAGTTGAATAATAATTTTGAAAATAATTTTTGAGTTGAATAACATTTTCTTCCTAAATTTTTTTATTTTACTTTTATTGAATCGTTACTCAACTTATCTATCTTATTATAATATACATATATTTTATCCGGATGAAAAAAGTGTTGTGTCGAGTTGTTCGTTTCCCGTGATACGTCGCTAAAACTGGAAATTGGACAATATTTTGGACAATATTGATTATTTTCCATTTTGAAACAAAATTAAAAAAAATAATATGAACTTTTTTTCAAACTTCTGACTTTCCATATGAGCTGCTCATAAAAGAATAACTCAGATTTCGTCGAAAAAATATATTCTAATTTTTATTTGATTCTCTCAAATATTAATTACAGTAGGTAATCAGTTGAGTTTTTATTTCGTTCATAATAGCTTGAGTTTAATGATAAAATCAAACTTTATTTTACTATGAATCTTACTCACAATAAAACTTAAATGAACGATTTAAAAATTATAATTTAAATTTCCAATGTGCTCCCATATTTCTCATCGATATAATTTTTTATGAAGATTTTGTTTTTCCTGACATTTTTTGGATTGTTGCCCATATAACATTTTTTAGGTTTCCCAATCAACAATGCAGTTTGTAAATTTTGCAAATGCCTTAATGATTTACATCCAACTGTCCAGCTACCTCTTTACTTTTCATTTACCATTAACAAAATAATTTCAATTAAAATTTAAATCAAAAGTTTTTGATCTAAATAATAAATCCAAATCCATAATAAAAGTAAAAAAACTCAACATTCAATTAAAATAATTCATTTTAAAATGCAAAATATCAACTTTAAAATGAAAAAAACTGAAATCCAATTAGAAAATCTCATTAAAAAATATCTCATATAAAAGTGAACCAATATAATTTATAAAGAAAAATATCAATTTAAAATGAAGAAACTTAAATATAAATATAAAAATCTCATTTATAAAATAGGGGTTCCAAATCCCGAGATTTCGGGACCATTACCCACCCTAAACCCAGGATCCCGGGATTGCACAATTTTTTATTGTAAACAGAAATCAATTTCTTTAATAAACTAAAATCTTTTTTTTCATAATCTAAATTATTTTCATAAATTAACACTAGAATGCCGGATCGGACATTTTTGACTACAAAGATATTTTAAACCGAACCTTATTTAATACAATAAATCCTAATTACTTGATATTTTCAAGATCATATTAATATTTTTAATATCTATCGAAATTTTAAAGTCTCAAAAATTCAAGTCCATAGAAATCATTGTCTTAAAATGGGCGCACTTTAAAATTGCTTTGCGGTCAAAATGATAGCTCCGGGATTCTAGTGTTAAAATTATTTTTTCATAAACTTAAATCTTCTTTTCATAAACTAAAATCCTTTTTCAGACACTTAAATCATTTTTTTCATAAACTAAAATTAATTTTTCATAAACATCTTTTTCAAAATTAAAAATAAAAATTCTAAATTTAACATGAAAAATCTTAATTCATAATTCAATGTAAAAAGAAAACCTTATAGTAATATTGTAATTTTAATAATAAAAAACTAGGTACTGAATAAATCTTAATAATTGTTTTTAAAAATTTACATAAATTTCCAATTTATATTAATTTTGTAAATTTGCAAAACTAAATATCGTCATGGAAAATTGTTTAGTAATTTGAAATAAAATTTTACAATATAAAATAAGTAAATATTAAAAATTCTACAATTTGAGTAAAACTATTATTTATTTTCTCAGATAATTCATGTCATATTTTAGATATTCTAATTTTCTTATTGTATGTCGTGAAGGAAATTTACCAGCTGAAATTACTTGTGCAACTGAAATTCTTATTTTTTGAAGCCTTTCTATTGTTTCGTTTACCTTTCTTTTAACAGTTTTATTACTTTTGGCTATTTCTACTTCTGCGGCACAACCGGTATTTTTCAAAATTCTTTTTAAAATAATTAGATTGTTTTTTGCTATTTGATGAATAAATGAACATATTGGCAAAAAGATAAACAAAAATTATATTAGCAAGATTACCCCATAAATTAGTTTCATTATTATTCACTGCTATAGATATACGACTGATATTTTCAAATTCATTAAACATTTATAAATGAAATATGATAAAAGTAACCGATTTTAATCAAATTAAATAAAGATAAGAAATAAATTTGTTTTAATTGACGATAATTTTCAGAAAGTTTTGTATGATGAGCCCTACAAAAATTCTGAAGAAATTTCTGGGATACCTTAAAAAGTTTTAGTAGACTAGAGCGGTAAGGTTCAGGTATATGTTAATATTTTAGTTTGACTGATGAGTGTTTTTGGTTATCTATAAAAACATATAAAAGAGATGCAAAATGAAGATGAGAGATTATGATTCTTGTTTTTTTTATGAAATTCTTTATTTTTTTTTCGGTATTGGTCTACCTATAATTGAGAAATATATTTCGTAAAAGTATAATAATAATTATTTTCATAAAAATATACAAAATATTCTAAAAATATTTTGTAATTAATTACCATATTAACAAAATATAATTATAATAATTTTAAATATTCTCAGAAGAATCAATCACAGAACAAATATATTTAAAGGAACCCTCCCCTATCCCACTCTGAAGAACGAAGATATTGATCAACTAAAATATAACTTCATAAAAAAATTATAATTTAAAATTAGGAACGAAAAACATTAACTAGAACCGAAAACTTAAGAGAAGGGGTAAAGTAATTACGTTTTAAAAGTTATTATTTAGATGGATGAGAAGTAATGTTTTTTATTATAAATTCAAGAAAAGACAAGAACAAATACTTTTAAATCATTAAAGAAATAAAATTAATTCGAAATGAGTTTTAATAAAATTTTAATAAAAATATTTAATTATTAATTAAATGAATAATATTTTTTAACAAAAACAATTTTTTTCATTAAAATATTTTTAATAGAACGGTGTTTTAAAATATTATTAAATAATAACCAAAACACCAATTGGTTCGAAGAAAGATGTAAATCATCCATTACCAAAAAGTTATTATCCAATTTACACTTCATTCTTATTTTACTTTTTCTCAAAATTTTCATTTCTATTTTCCAAAATTTCAATCCATTTCTCACAAATTTTATTTCCCTTTTATTTCATTTATTTTTCCAAAATTCTCAGAATTTCCATTTTCATTTTTCTAAAATTTCATTTTATTTCCCACAAAATTTCATTTTTTTTCTATTTAATTTCTCAAAATTTTTCCATTTTTATTTTTCAAAAATTTTATATTATTAATTGTCCATTCGATTTCTTTCTGTAACTCCTATGCAAGATACACGAAAGCGCCTCATTCGTCCAGTTGGCATCTGGGTTCCCTACTACGGCCCGAGTGGTTTACGGGGACTTCTCCCGGATTTTTATGATGTATCTCTCACCACCTTTGATCACCGTGTCTGTCACGGGGCACCCGCCAATTTATTGGTCACGCAGAGGCACGTACATCCTCTGAGACCGACTCCGTCCGCATACTGTTCCGGTAAAGTTTGACCTCTCTCCCGCATCTTTTCATCCGGGCATAGGTCTCCTCGGCATGAGTCAGGCGACGCAGACCCTTAAGACACGAGAGATTTCAGGGGATCAAAAGGAACACAAGATCATAACGGTTTGTCCTCCCAGGTTTCTACCAACTCCCCGGGTTAACGATACCCGTTCGAGCAGTTTCTCCTTAAGATGGCGCCGAACTCTCCGAAACGACAAAAAAATATTTCCCACTTTGAAAAGAATGAAGAGACTTCTCGCCAATCGATCCCTTATTGTAACGAGGGCGGCCGGTTGCGTCTCTGCGAGGTGGAGTCCAAGCTGGTCTCCACCTTACTTCCCTTTCTTTTGCAGCTCGACCTTTATTTTTGTGGTGATCCGTAAAATTTTTCCATTCAAAGGGAATATTTGTGAGAATACAGAATGCATTTTTGTGACAGAATTTAGAATCTTTGACGACGGTTACAGAGAATAAATACAAAAAAAGAAAAGAATAAATACATGTAAAGAAACCCTCCCTTATCCCACTCGACCGATCTGAAGAACGAAGAGATAACAAGAAAAAGAAACACCATGTAAACATTAGACTCAGGCATCAAATCTCATCAAACAATGAAAAACTTATGATTACGGAATGACAATATTATTAAAAAATAATTAATTAATTACTATTTATTTTTATTAAAATATATTAATTAACTAAAATAAAATTATTATTAAAAAAACCATTTCATTAAATTTATTTTTAATTAAATATTGTTTTTATTAATAAAAAATTATTCAATAATTAGTAAATAATTAATATATTTTTTATCCAAAAAGGAAAGACCTAATTAATGATATTGTAACAGTATAATACGAATTATTTCACAACTAATAAAATACCATTGTCACAAAAAATTCTTTAATAATAATTAATTACTATTTGTCATTAAAACTAATTTGAAGAAAAAATTGTTTTTTATTATATCAGAAAAAGTAATTAAATAATAAATATTTATTAATTAAAATTTTAGAAAATTAATCAGTATATTATTAAACTAAAGAAAATCACCAAAGAAGTCGTTAAGAAAACATCTGGTGATAAACAGAAAAGACTTTAGAAGCTACTACGCGACTATAATATGCCATTACAATTACCAATACCTGATAAAGTTGCGGCTCAATTTGTGAAGAAATTGAAATCCTTAAGAAAACATCTGGTGATAAAAAGACGAGATTTTAGAAGCTACTACGCTACTATACTACGCCATCAACGCTACTATACTATGCCATTATAATTGCCAATACCTGCTAAAGTTGCTGCTAAATCTCTAAAGAAAATCACCAAAGAAAGAATCACCTTAAGAAAACATCTGGTGATAAAAAGGCGAGACTTTAGAAGCTATTACGCTACTATACTACGCCATCAACGCTACTATACTATGCCATTACAATTACCAATACCTGCTAAAGTTGCTGCTACACTTGTGAAGAAAATCACCAAAGAAATTCTTTAGAAGACATCTGGTGATAAAAAGACGAGACTTTAGAAGCTACTACTATACAATACTACACCCTCAACGCTACCATACTATGCCATTATTATTGCAATCTGCTAAAGTTGCTGCTAAATCTGTGAAGAAAATCACCAAAGAAAAAATCACCTTAAGGAAACATCTGGTGATAAAAAGACGAGACTTTAGAAGCTACTACGCTACTATACTACGTCATCAACGCTACCATACTATGCCATTATTATTGCAATGCCTGCTCATGTTGCTGCTAAATCTGTGAAGAAAATTACCTTAAGAAAACATCTGGTGATAAAAAGACGAGACTTTAGAAGCTACTACGCTACTATACTACGCCATCAACGCTGCCATATTATGCCATTACAATTGCAAATACCTGCTAAATTTGCTGCTAAATCTGTGAAGAAAATCACCAAAGAAAAAAATCAAAGAATACCAGACCGATCGAGTAAACCTGTTTCTACGAAAAGATGACAAGGACACCATAATTTAGGGCAACTAATAAGCCCTAAGTTCTTTCACGGCAAAAAATGATTATATATATATATATATATATATATATATATATATATATATCGATTTCCAGTGTACTACACCAACCTACGTAAAACCTACCCAGTTCTTCGTCGATTTTTATGCTTCCTATTGCTGGGCGTAAGGAACCATTCAGAAAATAAGGATACCATCAATTTCAATAAAGTATGGCCAAAAGAAATGCTATCAATGAAAATAACGTACTATCAATATTTTCCCGTTCTTCTCGGAGTGATGTATTTAGTTTGTTATTTTCCGCGATGTTTTTGGAAAAAAATCGCCAAGTCCATTGTGTACAGTGATATGATGATCTATTTGAAGAACATTGATCCAGTTTCTATCCCTTCGGATTGAACTGGATTCCGGCACGTCCCTATTCGCAATACATACGCGTTTCACCATTTCGACATCTTCAGTGCAATGAAATAAAGTGATAAATTACTGTTTATATACTGTTAACGATATTTAAACAGTGTAATAAGAATTATTGCACTATATTTTTTTTGAAGAATGTTACAAATTTAAAAAGAAAAGAAATACCAGACCGATCGAGTAAACCTATTTCTACGAAAAGATGACAACGACACCATCGTTTAGGGCAACTTATAGGCCTATTTTATTAGCCTAGACATTATTATCGATTTTTGAATAGATCAATTTTTTATATTTGCAATGAACAATAGCAATTCTTCTTCTACTACAACAAAAAATATGAATTATTACAACAATAAAGCGAGAAAAGAAAAGCCGATTAAAAAATTCTCCATTCGTAGAGAAATTCAAATACCGAAAGAGCTCGAGAAACAACTCCAAGAACATACAAAGAAAAGAAAAGATGGGATACATGTTGTCTAAATTAGAAGAAAAATAACTATACTGCAGAAATATTTATTTAAATCAAACTCTGTTTCGGTAAACAACCGATTAAAACAAATGAATCAATTACAATTTATAACACGCCCCCTTGCCTTCAAGGCACACAAGCATACGCTGCTCGATTAAGGAGGCACTTTGTCGTCATTGAGAATCTGAGTGCTTGCACAGACAAAGTCGTTGAGTCGAATCGGTGGACGCACCGAGCGGCGAGGCCGTTCTTCAGCTTTCGGATCTTGCTGATTGTTCGTTTCTTTATACTCCTCTCCTTCGTCGCTCTCCCATTCAATCCTCGCTACTCTCGTCGAGTTGGTTGTATTACTTTCCTGATTGCCGATTTCTGTTCGTTTTATAGATATTGGGGTTGCACGTCTCAAGTGACTGATATGGTATGGCATTCCATTGACTTCCATGCGATTCAGCTGGGGCTCTTTGGTGACAGTTGCCCGTGCCCACTTCGTAGTACGGTAGAACGGCAGTGCTGGCTTAACAAATACTTCGTCTCCTACTGTCAGATTGTCGTTCTTCAATTCTTTCTGTGGATGAGGTTGCATTAACGAGAAATCTTTCGACAGAAGCAATCTCTGTTTTTGCGCAAACACCGTTGATGTTGGAATTATACCCTCCGCGTTTGGTGTTGCGTTGTACCACGCGATTATCTCCCCGACCTGACCGCCACTTCGAGCTACCATTCTTTTGATCGTGCGGTGGCTCCGTTCTACAATTCCGTTTCCGCTCGGTCGATTCACGCATCTGAATTGCGCATCTGAATGATCGATCAAGCAATTGTTTAACCCCGCTAACACATTTGTCAGAACATTTATTACATTCACAATTTTTATCATCTTTATGATGATCAACAGTAAGGCTTTCACTAGATTCCATCAATCAATTTTTCAATATCTCCCATTATAATCTGAACTAACTTGAGAAAAATATTTTATTAAAAATATTTACTTTAAATTTTATTGGCTGAAATAAAATATTTTTCTATTTATTTTTAAACATTAATTTGATTTTAATTATTTAAAAATTTACAAATATAAAATCATTAAAATTATTTAAAAAGTACAATAATAAAAACTAAAAATTTGAATATTAAATCTAACTTTAAATAAATTAGTTTCAGATTATAAAAATTAAATATTGAAATCCATCTGGTTAGGAGAGGCACAATTCCAAATCAACATACAACATTTAAACATACAAAAATTACACAAAAACATCCATACACCAAATATTCCTCACAGTACTAAAATTATCCAGTAAAATTACCTGGAGGTCCAAATTCGAATATAATACTAGATAATGCTTTACAAACCTCTTCCTCGTTTTCGGACTTAATTTCACGCCATATAATAAATCGTCCTGGGCCACAGTCTACTACCGTTAGGAACTTTTTTCCATTCAAATGTGTGACATCTACCGCCAACCGTTGCCACGTCTTCTTGGTGCCGATTTCTCCTTTCTCCCAACGAACCGGTGCTGGATCGATTGACGGGCACTGGTCGCATCCTTTTACAATTGATTTTACTTGTTCCTCTGATACTTTCTTCGCCCCCCACACTTTCCTTGCCAAGAACATAGAACTTTAAGCCGTCATCGCTCTCTTGTTGCACTGCTGATTCGATTGCCGATGCTGCGATTGATTCCTTTTCTACTGCTAACCAACTACTGGGTACACGAGTCAAACCGTCCGCCTTATTTTCTTCAGGTCGAATGAGTCTAATTGATACTGTGATGCCCTCCTCCTGGACTACCTGCTTGAAAAGATTAATTCTACGCTTGATTAATTGGCCTGAGATTGAACTGGTTCTGCTCCGGACAAGGCTGCAGTGAGCCACTTGTATACTGTGGCTTAATCAGTGAATAATTCAAACTTTCAGAGGCCCCATTTCAGCGCTTCTTTGAGAGCTTGATTCGCAGCCTCAAGCTCTGAAAGATTAATGTGGTTACTGTCACTCTTCGGTCGAAGCCAGCATGCATCCTCCACAATTTCCGTGCCAATCTCAACGACCACCCCTACTGCAATCGAGCTACGTCGCACCACACTCTCCCTTCATCAGTTTGCGGAACTTCCCAGCTACCTTGAACTGGATCTTCCGACTTAATTCTTTCTGCAAGTTGTCGTGCTATTGCTGCTACTTGCGGTTCCACTTCGGTGTCCCAATCTCCCACACTGGCAATTCTTTTTATGAAACTGCACGATGGACGCAACCATCCCCCCTGGGTAGTGACCCAACAGCTGTCCTGTACACGCGAAAAGATTACGACAAGTCATTTGATGTGGCAGTTGTGGGAGTGGTCCGTCTCGCTGCCATTTAAGCTTTCCGTTTGCTGTTTCTTTCACTGTCAGTCCCAACACTCTGCCTCCGTTTATTGCGATTGGTGGTTTCGCCTCTAAACCGAATCGAGGGAGTACTGACATCAGCTGATTGGTCGTTGTTTTATTCGTATCCACTATGATATCGTCGTAATACACTTCCGTTCCTTCTTTCACCGCTTCGTCTGATGCCAAGACATGTTCCAATATCCTTCGCATTATTTTTGGCGCTATACTAAGTCCGAAACCTAAACGGGTTAGATAAAACGACCGCCATTGATGTTTAACTACCTAATACTGCCACAGCGATTGGTCCACTTTGATCTGCAGATCTAAGATTTGAAGCATTGATTTGATCCGATGGGTTTTGTTCCATTGATCGCCGCTGCTGCTGACTGGTCTGACGATCCATTCCTTCCGGTTAAAAATGTGCTTTCACCTGCTGAATACTCTGTTTAATTGACACGGAGCAGCGAGCGGGCCACTGGAATTATTTCCTGCAACGTGGCTTCAGATTTAGCCGCCTCCGATGCGATATGGCGGGCTGTATCCATTTGGAGCCCTGCTAAAAAAGCTTGTTTAATAAAATGTTCTTGAGGATCTTCCCCTTGGCATATGAATGCCGCGAGTCTCCGAAGCGCCGCCACAAACTCGTCAATTGATTCGCCTTGTCGAAGCTTTCGATTTCTGAATTCTTCATAAGCAGCTCTTGGGTCCGGTCCGAATGCCACTGATAATGCCACCTTGATCGTATCGTAGTTATCTTGTTCTTGTAATGGTAGCCTGCAAATTGCAACGCGCGGCCGTCCAAAAGAAGTGGGATCGCTCCTAATTTGTCGACTCCACAGATTGATGCTGATGCTTCAAATTTCTGACACCACGTACCGAAATCTCCAATTCCATCAAATGTGCGGACTGCGTCCGTAAATTTGATACTGCACATGCCGCGATAGCTTGTTGTCTAAATTAGAAGAAAAATACTGCAGAAGTATTTATTTAAATCAAACTCTGTTTCGATAAAAAACTGATTAAAACAAATGAATTAATTATTAATTACAATTTATAACAATACATATAAAGGAATCATATAAAGGAACAAGAAAAAGGAAACACCATGCAAACATTAGACTCAGACATAGCAAATCTCATTAAACAATCGTAAAATTTTGATTACCAATGACAATATTATTAAATAATAATTAATTGATTATATAAATTTTATTTTTGCACGGAATTGCTACACCTGAAAACATTTGTCCCGGAATGAAAGTTTCCCGAGGACTTGAAATTTGTCTCCAAAATTTATAACGAAAAGGTATCAATTTATGAAGATAGGAAAAACGAAAAATTTTCCATCAAGAAATTTGATAAAGATTATTTAAATAAATAAGCGACAATGCATGAATGAAATTTCGTTTCTAAGAGAAATGAAAGGTAACATGGTAATCATTGAATTATATCATAGTTTCATAACGGAAGATGAGGACGTTTATTTGGTGATGCCATATTATCCGCGAAGAGATCTTCTTTTGTCATGGACAAGATAGAATATTTTGAAGATGACGTTATAAGACATGTGATAAGCCAAGTTCTTATGGCGTTAAATTTCATAAACTTTCGCAATATTATTCACAGAGATGTGAAAATGGAAAACATAATTGCCATTAATTCGGAAAAATTATTCAGCATTAAATTAATAGACTTTGAATGTTCAGTTAAATATGATCCTAAGTGTCCCCCTTGTGACAATGTTGGAATCAATCCATATAAAGCTCCAGAAGTGGCAAATGGATAGTTTCAGGATTTCAAAGTCGATATATGGTCTTTAGCGACCGTGATTTACTTTATGAAAACCAATGACGATTTTGTAGTGAATAAAGTTTACCGAATGACAATATCATTAAATAATAATAAATTAATTACTATTCATTTTTATTAAAATATATTAATTAACTGAAATAAAATTATTATTAAAAAAAACCATTTCATTAAATTTATTTTTAATCAAATATCGTTTTTATTAATAAAAATTATTCAATAATTAGTAATTAATTAATATATTTTTTATCTGAAAAAGAAAGACTTAATTAATGATATTTTAACAGTGTAATACGAATTATTACACTAATTTTTTTGAAGAATGTTACAAATAAAAAAAAGAAAATAAATACCAGACCGATCGAGTAAACCTATTTCCAAGAAGATGACGAAGATTTACAAAGAGAATAAATACAAAAAAAGTACGTATAAAGGAACCCTCCCCTAATCCACTCGTCTGATCTGGAATGGAAGCTATGACATATAGTCTCAGCCAAAATGTTGTTAATGTATGCTTTGTAAATCAAATTGAAGAAGTACAATGGCTTTACTATATAAAGGAACCCTCCCCTATCCCACTCGTCGGATCTGAAGAACGAAATTTAAAGAAGTGTTTAATTTAAATTGCGATGTCAAATGAGGGCTTAAAACGAGAAAATCAAATTGAAGAAGTTCAATGGCTTTACTGTATAAAGAAACCCTCCCCTATCCCACTCGCCCGATCTGAAGAACGAAAAGATAACAAGAAAAAAACACCATGCCAACATTAGACTCAGACATATCAAATCTCATTAAACAATCGCAAAAATTTTGATTACTGCATAACAATATTATTAAATAATAATTACTTAATTACTATTTATTTTTATTAAAATATACAAATATAGCATATAGTCTCAGCCAAAATGTTGTTAGTGTAGGCTTAGTAAATCAAATTGAAAATTTACAATGGCTTTACTGTGTAAAGGAACCCTCCCCTATCCCACTCGTCCTATCTGAAGAACGAAATTTAAAGAAGTGTTTAATTTAAATTACGATATCAAATGATGGCTTAAAACGAGTTGAATCGAATTGCATTGGAGGGTGGTATTCAAGTATTAATGGAATCAAAACGATCAGTGAATATGGAGAGTATCTGGCCCTTTATAATTCAGTCTGCTAATACGCGTGAGGCTATGTCTATTGTAAAGCAGAATAAACCTGAACTCTACTTTCTTAAACGAAAGCAATTGAATGAGAGTTTTGTTAACGAGTTTGGTCATGAAACTACAGCTATTTTTAATAAATTTAACTTTGATTTTGAAAACGTGTGGGATAAATATACCCATATTTTAATTGGGCCAAGAGGGTTTGGAAAAACTAATTATGCGCTGGCGCATTTTAGTAGACATGTTCATATTACGAACTTTCAAAATTTTAATATATTATCTGAAAGATGTTAATATTATCAATTGCATTGTGATCGATGATATTGAATTGTGTAAACTAAGCTCGTGAAAACTGGTGCAATTAATTGACGTAGAATATAAACACGGTATTGACGTAAAGTATGGATATGGTTATATACCGGCCATGATGGCGAGAATTATTTGTTTAAACTCTATGGAAATCTTTTGGCCCGAACAGATGAAAGGGTGCATGCGCTTAGTAATACAAAAGCGTATTATTATTCATCGTTTCAGTAAAAAATTATTTAATGAAACAGAGCCATCAACATCATCTGTACCATCCTTATATACGAAATACACCCCCAGAATGGATATGAAATTAGCTACAGCACAAAATATTTAAGTTATCTTAATGAAAAGTATTCAATTACAACAGCTTCAGGTTCGGGATGGTTAAGAAAACCTAAAATTGATCGTCAAGTTGATATTGTTGCTGAAGATAAGAAAATGTGCATGAAACCTCCTTTACCGATTCAAGAGGCAGCATTTATAAGATGGCTACAAATGAAGAAGATCGTAAATTAGTTAAATATATAGACTTAGATCGCTTCACTGTTCCTTTCGATATCGATGGGAGGAACCCATGCCAGATATAGTGGAAGAAGAAACGAATTTATTATTTTTTGTCACGTTTTATATGTTAATAAATGTTGTTGAATTGAAAAACGCTTTTTTTTCTAAGACTTATTTAAATACACGGCTTAATAACGACATTTTTACTTTAAAAAATAAATGACTATAATCACTAACATTAACACCTATATCTAAAGTAACAGGTTACACACAATGAATATACACAGACAGATTTAATAACGGAACTTTAATTTCCCTAGTATATTTACAAATAGGTTGATTGTTAGTTTAAAAAAATAGGCATTTTTGGTATCTTCACTTTTTGTTTATGCTTTTGACTAATCTTCACACATGGACTGCTTTCACAAATTAACTTCACATAATCTGCATTATATTATCTCTTCGCCAATAGCACAATTATTTCCTACTAAATCTTCAAAACAAAACTCTGAATTTAAATGTACAGTTGTGAAGAATCCACAGTTAAGTCCGGCCGTAAAAATCTGGATAAATAAGGTCTTTCTAACGTTTGATATTCCGTCAATAATGACTGTTGTCGTTTTTCCTGCTCTGAGTAATAAGATTGTACCCAACGCAAGAATACGGTAATTGACTCGACCAGTTTCTTCATTAATCTGAACATTATTACTAAGGTGATATTGCCAAAGTAATAAACGGTGATCAGAATTGATATTAAACTCGCTACTGTCCAATTCAATTTTTTTGCAATTCACAAAATATCTAGTTTCTCAATAATCTATATATAATGTTATATATCATTCGATAGGGAATTTAAAACTGCATATTAAATATTCAACACATCTTTGTTTT
>MQRK01095233.1:0-10287 GCA_001938485.1 Girardia tigrina
ATAAATATATATATATATATATTATATATATATATATATAATTTTTTATTAATTATTTTTTTGACGTATATCTAATTTTTATTTTCCAATTTTAATAAAAATTTTAACTCATTCTGAAACAATAATATTAAAACTAATAATTATTATATAATAAGTGTGTTTTGAATTCGTAGCCTTCTTTAAGAAACAAAGAACAATTTATAGTTGCCTACTATTTAAATATAAAAATGTTCACATTCTTCCTAAGAACATTTTACCTCAAAAAGCCATAAAACATCAAACAAAATAGGTGATAATCCGAACTAGCAATATCAGGAGAATAAGCGATGGGGTTAGAACACCTCATTTAAGTGTTTTCATGTACATTTTTACTGCTTTTGAGATGTGCCGTCCAGCCCATTATCATGTCGAAAAATAACTGTCGTGCTTTTCGCTCCTTCTAACATTTCTTCTTCAATGCACGACTCATGTGTGTCAATTTTTGTCCGTTTCGGAATGATGGTTTCAATCGGATTTAGCAGTTCATATTAAACAACATTCCATTGATCCCACCAAATGCAAGAAGTACCTTAGATATATGATTATTACGATTTAGTCATGATAATGATGGATGTTCGGCCTGAACACATTATTTTCGAGGCGTGGGACTAGCTTTATACATTCATTTTCATCATCAGTAACAATCTAATGTAAAAAACGTTTTTTTGAACCGTGTAAGTTGAAAGTCGCTAGTTAAAATGCGCTTGTTAATGTCCTTTGCTTTTAATTCGTATATGACTGAATTTTCTTTTGGATCATTTATAGCTTTTCAAGTTGTGTTCATACTGTTGACTAATCAACTACCAGCGATGTGACAATTTCTCAAGAGTTTTAGATGAGTTTTCTTCCAGAAATTTCTCTAATCTTCAAACTTCGTCAGCTATCTAGGTTGTTATCTTTTTCCAAGTCGGAATCACAACTCATGAATTACGAAAATACATTTTGACACGTTTGTTCAGCTAAAGCTTGCTCACCGTAAAATTCTTTTTGAGTCCAATGGTGCTTCGCAGCAATTTTATTTATATGAAAGTAATGCAGTAAATTTCCACACAAAATACTTTATTTGCTGTCAATTTAGACATATTTGAATAATTTTAAGGTTAATATCAATTTATAGTAAGATGAATCGCTAATATATTACTTAATAACAGATGATTTACATTTCTTCCTTATCACAACGATGAGACGAGAGTACTCGGAGAACACTACGGAACGATGACACGAAATAGATTCACGGATTGTGAATAGCTCGTGCAGCTTTGTGGAACTACCTCTGGAATCTCATTAATGCATAAAAGCCAGATTGTTATGAACGATTCACAAATATAAATCTTAAAAACGTGGGTCTTATCTCCGGCAAAATGTATGTCGGAGACTAGACATTGTCCTTTGCCAATTTCTACGGATTCTTTAATAGAGACGGATGATCATCAATTGGATTATCGAATTTTTTTAATGACTGATCACTTCATGAAATTTGAAATCCGAATTTCAGAAGCCTTTAACTCTTTACTCCATGCTAACACCCTATCAGAAATATAATTTCGACTAACTTTTATTTTTCGTATTCTAATATATATTTTTTCATCATATATAATTTGTTCTACAGTTCTAAAACTGGTATTCTTTCCTTCGCTTAACGCTCTTTTCATTGATGGTTTTGATTTGCATACTCGTCTTTGTTTCTAAGCTACTGTTAAAACATAGAATGATCATAATTTTTTAACTTTGTTTTGAAGTAAAGCCCGTTTTACTTTGCACAATAAACTCGATTACTACTCTTTTGAAAGTGATTGTAAACGATCATTTGGCCATAAGAATTTGTAAAATCGAATATTTATTAATTTAAAAATGATTTATAAAATATTATTATTAAAAAAATTGCCCATATTTAAATCATATTATGTTTATGATCATTTGTTTATTGATATCATTAAAATAGTATTACTAAAATATATATGTAAATTTGGTGATATTATTTCGGTTTGTATACAATTTGGGTTGGTGATACCATCCGGCGATATCCGTTTTTACATTTAAAGTATTAATTATTGTAGTACTCAGAAAAATTAACATTAAATAAATTGAAAAATTAAAAAAACTTTCAATTTTGATTTTTGTTTATTTAAAACTAAAAGTGTAAAAAATCGATGACAATTTTTAAATTTTTGGAAGTGGATTTGTGAATGAAGAAAAAAATGTTCATTTTTATTCTCACCTTGTTATTTTTTATCATAAAAAAATAACACTAAAAACAACCTCATGCGAGAGCCACGAGATGGTGCCACTCAACAGCAACTTGAACCGGTTGGACCGAACCCGGTTCCAACACTCCCCATCCGACGGTGTCCAACGGACCGACATGACCGCACCAGTCAGACCGACGGCACAATTCCGCTTTACGCCATTGAAATGACACGCCTGTCTTTCCGGGACCTGAGTCCCGGCACAATTAAGAGGTGCTGGTTGCCGCCACTCGGTTCGGCAGTCGGTACCACAATTATATTAAAATTAATTATAAATTTTAAATTTTTCTTTGAATGAAGAAAATAAATATTTCATCAATCAATTATTCAAAAGCAACAAATTAAAAAAGAAATAAATTAATTATTTTTAATTAAAAGATAACTTTTTTTTAAAAAAAACATTTTTTTTCTTATTAATAATAATAAAATATTAAATTAAAAGAAAATCAAAAACGTTCGTTAATCTTTTTTTTGCAATTTTGATTATTTATTTTGAAATTTCGTCAATGAAACTTCATTTGTTTTCAAATTTTCTTTCGTCTTTTGTTTTCAAATCACAAATCTCAGAAAAAAGACATTCAACACAAACGAAATTGCAGGACAAAAAGATCAACTCACCGAACATCAAATATTTATTTTTTTTCATTTTTCTTTTCAATTTTAAAAAAATTAAAAAATTTACAAAGAGAAATTTAGAAAGTTATCTTTGTTATTTTTTTTTGCTTGAAATGGGAATTTTTTTTCCTCTCTGAAGCATTCGTCTATTAAAATGATAAGATGAAAAAAAATTTCCAAATGTCATAATTAAACGTTTTCCTTCTTTCAGTTCTCAAAATAATTTTTTTAGGTAAATGCTAAGGCCAATAAACTTAATTTCCAAAAATTAATTTTTTAATGGAATTTCAATTATTAATTTGCACTGCGTTAAAAGCCAAAGAAAATAATCTTTGCGAAAAAGTGAAAAAAAAGTAAATATAAATTTTTTAATAAATTTTTTAATTAAATATTTTAATATTCAATTTAAATGAAATATAATTTTCAATAAAAGAAAACTAATTAACAAATTTCGTTAATTATCAATAATTTTATATGATTAAGAATTATAATTTAACAGGATTATTAAACGAGTAACTATAAAAAATTAATTCTTAAAATACTTTTTTCAAAATAGAATGTATTCTACACATCGAAGTTCCAAGGCCTACCGAAAGGTATTAGAGAATACGGCAAAGTGTGGTCTGGTTTTAAATTTCTTACTATCGCAAATTTTATTTTCTCAGATTTCACTCCAATTTTTACAAACGTTTCGTTTTCTCTACTGACATCCATTTGTAATCCGTTTGCAGCTGTTAATTTTTGGTTTGTTTGTTCCCTTCTTATACCTTGGTAAAGAGGATGGTTTTTTTGGTTTTTGGAAGAGACAATGTTTTTGTCTTTTAATTTATAATGGTTACCGGATCAGTCATTTGATTTACTCCATCCCTTTGTTTGGTTGTAAAAATCTACAACGGATTTGATATTGTGGGATGAGATAGAGGTAATCGGTTTACCAGAAATCAAAGTGATGTTAGATGCCAAGATGTGTTTGCTTCACAGGTCGAAGGGAAATGAGTGTTTGATCTTGAGGTTTCGAGAATGGAGAACTTAGGGTTAAGTTAGGTAGATGCAATCCTTCTTTTGAAGTTTGAAAGTTCGGCCGCTTTGATACTTGGAATGTCCAAAGTTAGTGTTTTCTTTGTAGAAGATGATTGTGATTTAGTAATTTCACTGAATGTTAGAGAAAGGCTTTAGGTTAGTGTATTTGAGGATTCTATGGTTTCAGTTTGCGTAGAAGTAAAGGATGTGTTAGTCAAAGAGATTGTTTGTTTCTTTAAAAGATCGTCTTCAGTCTTATGCAGAAGAAGTTGGCTAAATTTATAGGAAGAATCACAGTTATAGTGATTGATAAGATTTTCGATTAATTGCAATGTAGAAGGATGTTTTCCAGTATTTTCTTTTGTTCACTCTTGATATAAAGTTGACCGGCTATGGCCTTTTTGCTACCTGATAGTGCGTATAATTTTGAGATGGCTTGAGAATGTTTGATAAAAGCCAGTAGGTCCATTGATTTTTTTAATGTTTTTGACATTTGACGGTATTTGAGAATAAATTTTTTGGTTCCGTCTTTTGATGAGATATTGGAGGAGGTATTACATGTCTTCTTTGTCTTGTGTCCTATAGTGACCACAATTTATTAATTTAACTATTATCAATTTAAGTATTAATTTAATTTTAACTAAATTAATTATTAATTAACTAATTTAATTTTATCAAAACTTAATAACAAGAAAATGTATAAAACATGCGAAATTTAATTTAAAAAAAAGAATGGAATGAATCGACAACATTAGAACAGATAGAAATGTAGGAAATTAATTAAAAAAAAAGAATTAATTAAATTAATGTTGTTTTAATAATTTCTAATTTTTAAATTTTTTGAAATAATTTTTTTTGTGCTGGAACGCGTTTTCAATCGCTCATTAATAAATTGTCAATAAAAATCTGATTTTTATTCTACGACTCTAAAATGTGTTTGATTCCCGAGTCCAATCCTATTTTCCAATCGTCTAGTATCGGCAACACTCACATCAAATCGACCAGTGTTAACAGCGTTAGGTTACTCAACCAGTCGCTCTCGACCGGCTTCAATCTGTCTCATTTGAATCAATCAGCGGCCAACAACAATGGTGACAACATCACCAATCATATCGACTGCACCAACGGCAAGGAATTCGATTTCTCCGTGTTATCATCGCGTCTCAGCTCGATCGCCCTCAAATCGAATCGACGACGTTCTGGAGCTTTAGGGCAAGATGGCGACCCCCACTATATCAAAACACCATCCAAAACCGGTAGGTTATTATTATTTTTGAACAGTTTCTCCCGAAACAAACTCCAGGTTAACTGGTCGGTGATTGGACCCGTTGAGTCCACAGTGAGACGGCGCAGCGTCCCCGCCATAAGTCCTTTGTAGGGGGTTCGGCTTTTTAGTGATTTTTGTAGAGTATGTTTGCTGCTTCTAATTGTTCTTTATTTTGAACGTATTGAATTTGGAAATACCATTTACATTAAAGGGATGCCGTTTGCTAGTTTTAATTGGATGTAATAGTATCCGCGGTTTTTGAGTTTCTGAACATTTTAGTATATCAACCAAGCCAAATAATTCTTGCTACCGATTTTGTATCAGATTTTCATGACAACACTTTTTGTTTGGTACAATATGCAATGTAAGTAGGAATTCCTATCCTGGGATCTCGGACCCAAATGTTTGCCCCGAAATCCTGGCATTACTTGTTTGGGAATGAATGCTAGCACGCTTATTTTTATGAAAAATTCCCCATCTTCTTTGAGACAAAAAACTCGATCTACACGCATGTGGAATTAAGTAACCTCAAGAATCAGAGGATCAAAATCTATTTAGTGATGTACGGATTGCTATGCTATCTTATACAATTTATATGGGTCAAAATTTAGAAATCTAATCCATAATTTTGAATAAACGAATATTATTTTTACATTTATGGAATAATATATTTTTTAACCAAATTAATATTATTTTTGCTTCTATAAAAAACAAAATTTGTAAAAAGAAATTTAATACCTAATTGATTAAAAAAAACAAAATAATTTGATTTTTTTATAGAAAAATATGTTTTCGCTTTAGATTTTATTTGCTTGTGGATTATAAAAATAAAATTATTAAATTTATTCAAGAGTATATAATGAGATTTATTTTATAAAAAATAATTAAAAAATAACAGAGAAAAACTATTTTCTCGAATTATCGAAAATTAAAAAAAATTATATATGAATAAATAAAAAGAAAAATTTGTTAATCAAACGTAAAATATTTTATTTGTTTATAAAAAAAATAATTTTAATTCAAAAGTCATTTTACTTATTAAAAAAAATTTTTTTTTACTTATGTAAAATAAAATTTGCAAAAGTAAATAATAAATAAAGTAAATTTATTATTAAAATTCATATAAATATTTAAAAAATTATGATACTAGGGTGATTCAAATGTTTATTCGTTTTTCCACTCATATTTTCAAGACAATAGAGCATGTTAACAGAACACATTTATTCTTCGAAATACATGCCTTTATTTTCGATAGTTTTCAACCATCTTTCAGCCATTTGCTCGATTCCACGGGTATACCACTCTGTCGTTTTGGAAGCAAAGAAATATCGGCACCCTTGTTCAAGCTCTTTTACTGAATCGAACTGCTGCCCTTTGAGATAATGCACCACTGCCCGAAAGAGGTGGGAGTCACTGATTGCAAGGTCGAGCTGTAGGCAGCGTGTGGCAAAACATCGATCCCTTGCTGCTCTTGCACCTTATCGGAAGTCAAACGTGCAGTGTGTGCCGAAGCGTTGTCTTGTTTTAGAAGAACTCGGTTGCGATTGACCAATGCCGGGTAATGTTCACAGAGAATGGCGTAGACTCTGTCCGGCTGCTGAGTGTAGAGGTTTCAATTCTCTGAAACTAGCTCGAAGTGGATCACACCCTCAAAATTCTACCATACACAGAGCATAAATTTGCAATCGAAGCGTCCTTGTCTAATCACAAATTTGGTGGATGTACCAAGATAGAGCCACTGATTCTCTTTGTTGGGATTACGGAAAATATTTCCTTTTTATCTCCGGTCACGATCCTTTTAAAGAAGTGCATGTCATGGGGGTGAGTAAGCAATTCTTGTTGTGCTTGAGTGAATGTCAGTTCATGAAGAGTTTGTCGACATCGTCTTATGACAAGGCCAATCTGATGAAGATGATGATGACTATTGGGTTGTGAAGGACCAAGCTCTGCTGATAATCTCCGCGTGCTGGCATAGGGCTACTCCTCCACAGCTTGGCGTAGTCTGTCATCATCATGGTCTTCGAAATTGACGTCACCACTTGAGAAACGCTTCAACCACAATTATGACACACGAAGACTGACCGTACCTTCGCCTTTTATTTCACATATTTCCCGGGCTACAGCAGCTGCGTTGAAGCCTTTATTTGCAAAAATTTCACAAAATGACTCAAATTCCACATGGTTCGCTCCCCATAATCTGATAAGAATAAACAAAAAAAAGTTTAATGAATAAACCAACACTATACAAGGAGATTTGACATGCAATACCATAATAAATAATATAAAAATCAATAATGCCAAAATAGAATATTCATATAAAATAACTGTCACAATGTAAGGAAGGAAAAATGAAAAAACTTTTGAATCGCCCTAGTAATGGTCGATCCGTTGAAATGAATAACAATATATTATGATGAACGTTTTTTGAGTTATTAGTAAAATATAATTTTATATATAAAATATAATTCATTTAATTCTAATGAAAAATGGAAAATTTTATTTACAAATTAATGAGGGAAAAGCAAATGTAATAAGGAAAAATGTTTTTATTAATTTCTTTTATGGGTTGCTTTTAAAGTCTAGAATATATTATAAAGATTAAAAGACAATGTTTCTCTCTCTTGTTTGTTTGAAACTTCATTATTCTTAAAAGTTTAAAAGTATTAAATAACGATAAATATGATAACTCAGAAAATATAATTTGTTATTATCTTCGTTTTTTTGCAATTAAAATATAAGGAAAAGTATTTTTATCTTAAAGATATTTATGCTTATTGTTTGTTTTTAATTCATTTATTAATTGGTTTAGTTCTATTTTTAAGAAAGAATACTTTAAACAATTAACTTAAATTCTTTTCCAGAATATCTATCTTTACATAGAGGGTATGGTTTAGCAAATCTTATTTAAAATAAAAGTTTTAAATATAAAAAAATGCAAATTTTTCAAACATTATTATTACCACACATTGAATGAATCGAGCCTGAAATAGTCAGTTCAAGTATTGAATATCTGCAAGGGAAATGCAATAAATTTTGTGTAATCTGTTCCAGCAACAATTTCCATGTGTTTTTTAATATTCCAGTGTTAGTGGATGTTGTATCAAAACACAATTCTAAATTCAGAAGCTTTGTTGTTGCTGTTGCTTGTGTTAGGATCAAGAAGTTTCTCCTACTTAGGATCAGACCCAGTCATTATGCAGGCGCTGAGGCTGATGGAGTACTTCTCGGGATCTGAAATAAAATATAATTATCATTTAATAAATATTATATTAATTAATTAAAAAAATCTTAATTGGTTTTCAACTTTGATCTTCATTAAGCTGAAATGAAAAATACGATTATTAAGATTAATTGATTAAAAACTTACCTAATTTATCTGACCTTTGATCCCTTAAAATCTGAAATGAAAAAAAAAAATATTATTTGGTTTATTTAGTTACGCAAACTTTCTTGATTGATTTGGAATTTGTTGTTGATAGATAACGGTCGTAGCTCATAGTACCTGTAGAGAATTTCGACTCAAAGTCCAGAGATCTTGAACTTTATATGAGTATTTTTAAAAAACGAATAACTATAAATTCGGCTGAATTTTCTGTTTGTTCAGTACGTTTTTAGTCCTGTAATTAATTTTAAATTAAAAAATTAATCAATCGTCAGTTTTTCCGATTTTTTAGATTTTTTAGGTTGATTGAGATATATCTGAAAGTATATTGCTGTAGGCGATTAGTTGATAGGTAGAAGAATATGCTCCTATTTCCTTCCGAGATTGTTAACAATTATACAAGGAATATGACAAGGATCTTGAAAAAGAATTGAAGGCAGCAGATAAGTTGGTAGTTCACGGCAGATGATCATAGTGCCTGTCGAGACTATTGATTATCTGGTAGTCGAAAAGAAGATTGTTCTCTACAGAACACTCAAAATGTCGTTGTCAGTGAGAAATTCCAATAATCAAACCTCCAATAACCTCAACATATAATATCAATGTTGTATAATTGAAGAATATTTATGTTTTCACCGTAGGAAGGATGTGGAAAGTGTGTTAAAATTATAAAATTTGAATTCGTTGAAAAAATTCTAAATTTAAATGTATCAAAAAGTTAGGATTTTATCAGTTATTTTTTAAAACGAAAGACATTCTGATCATGAAACAGTCATTGTAAAGATTCAGGACAAAGAGGATGTATGTGGATTTTACAAGAATAGAATCTGTTCACATGAAATTTAATCACTGTTTCTTTAAATTACAATAAAATAATAAAATCATTACAATTCTTATTTTTTCCTACTGAATTAGTTAAACTAATTTAATTTTGCTTGATGATAATCAAAGTTAATCAAAATATGTCCTACGATTATATTAAGAAAATATGATTTTAATAATTATAAAATTGGTTATTATAAATACATTAATTTTAAAAATTCGAGCTGGGGTTGTATAAAAAACATTAATTAAAAATAATTAAAAAAAACATATAAATATTATTAAAGAAAATATTCTAATAAAATATTTTCTTCGAAATTTACCTTAATGAAAAATTTTTAATTGATATTGTACCATAAATGCAAACAATGTGTATTAATCTATTTCACAATAACTGCTTCAAATTGCTGTCGAAATGAGAATTTTACAACTCAAAACAGTTTATAAAAAAGAAAAACTTTTGATTATTAAAAAAAAAGAAATTAAAAAAAATCCTCAAAATTTTGCGTTTTTTTTGTTTGTTTCAATCTTCATTTATTAGACATTTTTGAAAATAAATAAATAATTTTTATATTTTTTGAGAAACTGTTGTTCTAATCAATTCATCAGAATATCCACAAAATAAATCGTTTGTTTCAAACGGAAAATTGTGTTACTGTTGGAAAATTTCTACCAAATAAATAACAGGTTATTTAGGGAAAAACGAATAAAATAAAATCTAAATTATTCTTTCTGATCACTTAAATGTGTTTGTTAAACCGGCAGGGATTATTTTCAATATTATCCCAATTCGGTGACATTTAATAATTATTTTTCTCTTCTTTACAAAACAAAAACAAAATTATGAATATTATTAGTTTTATACCTTGTTTTCTTTTTTTTCCAAATTTGGAATA
>MQRK01095308.1:0-12665 GCA_001938485.1 Girardia tigrina
CCGCCATTATTTTTCGACCAACCTAATATTTAAAAAAACGAAAATAAAAATGCTTGTTTTAATAAGAGCGCACATAATGTCTTTAAATAAGAAAGGCGTGAATTCAAATTATCACATTAGAATGTTGATGACGAAACAATCGTCCATTAGATTTATTGATGTGGGGTGCTCCGACGCCTGCGATTGTTGTAAACAATATATATTGAAAGCGTTCGGTCTCTTTTATTCAACTTCGTTGAACGGATCGCTTATCATTCACGGTTGTGAATGTTGGCCGATTGGGTTAGGGTTAGGGTTCTGTTTGTAAATCCGCCATCCCAATTCGCTTGGTTCACCAATTCGTTTTTTCGGGTTTTTTACTTTTCTGATCATGAATATGTCGTCGAGCGTGAGGAGAGCTATTCGTTCACCGGCGACGACAGCGATGTGGTCCGTCATCACGTGTCAATGTGGGAACGGACCTCAACAATAACAACGATATCATCGCCTCAGGTTACCACGGTCGCCACCTATTTAGAAACCTATTTTTGAAGGCTTTTTACTCAATCGATTTTCTCCAAAATTTGCACACTTACTCATTCACGATGACAATAAATGATCATGTGAAAATCAAATAAATCAAAAAACGTTTTACGATTATCCACAAATGTTTAAACTGTATTAAATAGAAATGTTTTGGTTTTTTCCTTCATGATTTATAAGAAATTTATTATGTTATTAGGGATATAGTTCCGTACGGGCAAAATAAAAATATGTCAATATATAAAAAATTATCAGCACTCCAGGAAAAATAATTTTAAAAAATTTATTTAAAATTTTTTAAGCAACCTAACCTGAATGAAAACTACCTATGTTATTATATAATCACTTGCTTCTCCAACTTATTTTATGTATATTTTTAAATTAAACTTGTTTTTTGTCTCATTTTTTAAAATTATTTTTTATTTTTCTTATTTTTGCATAAAAACTAAACTTAATTTGAAAAACTATTCCAAAAAAAATATTTATTTCTAAATATAAAAAATATATTAAACATACCTAAAAAATATGAAACAAATTAATAAACATTTATTTAACTCTGAAATCGTGGTACAAATATTTCCTAAATTAAGTCAAATAAATTTTAAAATAAGTCAGTGAAGCCAGTGATTATGTAATCAATACATTTTACAGGGGCCCGTACGAAAATTCTTAAAAAAAAAAATTCTGTGGGCGAAGTAGAGTTCCGTCCGTATAAAGCAGTGTCGGGCGACCGGTGCGCCGCGAACATTTTTGTAAAATATTTTAAGTCGTTATTTATTGAACTTTTTGTCGAATTAAAAGAAAATGTTTAAAAAATATTTTATGTGTGAACAGATAGGGGTAATCAGATTGTTATTGTTAAGATTTGTATAGCTGCTACGCTTTGCAGCTGGTTTTGAGTAAAAGCGATGGAATTTCTTTCTGTTGATGCACGTGCACGGCTAGAAAAGATGAAAAAAATACAAATGATACATTTCGGAGTTTTTGTCAAAGTATTGCTGTAGCAATATTACTCATATTTTTGCATCGTTGTAAAACAAACAGTAAAATCTGTAGGTTAAAAAACAGTGAAAAATAATTTGTTGTGGCGCAAGAACCCTGTGCTTATAATTTATTTTTAGCGAGATTCTCATTCACTTTTTACTCAAGGTAATTTTAATTAAACATATATTATGGATTCTAAATTCTCTCGACACTAAAATATTTTTAATAGTATTTATTTATGTATTGTAATTACCTACAAGTAAAATTATAGTGAGTCCCACAGGTGCACCGCGAAAAGAAGTTTTAAGTTTAGGGCGCCGCAACTCGAAAAAGGTTGCCAGAAACTGGTATAAATAATGTATATATTTTTTTGATTTACTAATTATCTTTTTAGCCAATATTGATCTTTGGATGCATTGTAAGAATAGAATTTCTTCTACTTCAAAAGATGAGTTTTCTGTTCTACAGAAGATCTTCAATTCTCATTATGAGTGACATTTCAGTGAATCATTATTGATAAGACAATAATTAACCCATTAATTAACATCCAAAATCGGAAAAGTAAGGCGTTTTAAATTCTTTAAATCTTTAATTACATAAACAAAAATTAACCATTAATATCAAATATCCACACATGTTCGATACTGTTTCTCTTCCTGCTATCTGATGAATATTGACTTTGATTTTGTACAAAAAGTCTTCATTTCATTATTGATAGTAGTATCACAACGTATTAATTTTATTTGTTTGTTTGTATGTTTACAGTAAGATTCCGAAATAATCTAGTATTTTTATTATACAATCTCGACACACCATTTCCTCACCGGAAATTTAGTCATGACTAAGTGGATTTACGTTAACTGTTGTGGAAATGTATCAGAACAGTAAAATTTCTTCAGTGGTCACCAAAAAAATGTACTTCAAAAAACGAAAACAAATAATAATAGCGCATCAGAAATAAATTGAAACATGATTAAAGTCTTGTTTGAAATTTTCACAAATTCATAATTTTGGTCTCAAAGTTGAATAAATAGTATTTTCTTATTAGTAATCTTTGTAATGAATATCATATTATTTTGCAATTTTTATATGCTAAGTTTGTTTCCAAATTTATTTATTTGTGTATACATAAAGGTATTGCATGGGGTTGTCTCTACTCATTCGAAGGCCGGGGTTCTTACAAGGAAGTATGTTATTGCCAGGATAGAGATGGCTGCAATTCGGTCTCACGGATCTATACTACTCCGATATTCATTCTGGCCACTCTGGTTGTAACAGTTTTTTCGTATAATGTCGTCTGATTCCTATGGTGACTTAATCAGTATGTGTTTTACTTAAATCGCTGATTTGCGTTCATTAACATCACTTACAAACGGTGAGAGCTGAGCGTATCATATATTAGTATGTCTGTAATGGTACTGTTTCTACTGATCTGTATATATTCTAGACATATCATGAGCGGTCGTTATTTGTTTGATCGGGTGCTCCAATCTATTCTTAACCATATCTTTTTTTATGTCTGTTACTGAGTGTTGATTACAGATGCTGTTTGACCGGATGAGTTCTGTATCAATGTAACGAATTTTCGATTTATTGTATGTTTTGTTTTACTTTCCATGCAGTTTTCATTTTAACCGACAATGTAACCGTACTTTCTTTGTTCTGCTTGACAGAATGCCATTTGTGGCTTATTCGATCACATAAACATTAATCCATTATTTTAATTGGCCCAAGCAACTGAGGGACATGCCAGCCTTAGAACTATAATTTATCAAACTTATCTCACCTGATATTATGCTTCTGACAATGGAGCATAATAACTATTAACCTATGTCATCCACATCTACAACTGGTTAATTACTATCGCCAAGTCGTTCAAACATTTATTCATATTAATCCAATTTTAATCATTAAAAATTAAAATGCAAATTTGAAAGTAGAGTCAATTCTTAAAATTTTCCAAATTTCAATTAACTGTGATTAGTTAGTTAAATTTATTCACAAAAAAGTAAAGCCTTTTTACTACTAACTCTTTGCAAGTAGAATTATAGCTGAAAGAATCGGCTGTGCAATAGTTGTTGAATCATTCTTTCTAGTTGACTAATTTTTAGTGGTAGACATTTGACTGCATTTCGACTGCTGCCACGTACAGGAAGAAAATAAGCATGGGGACTTCAACCTACGTGGCTCTCAAATTTTTAAACTAGTTGTGAAATATTCAAAATACTTAAAATTTTTCTGTTAAAAATATGTATTTTTATCAACTCTTAATTTTCGGTCATTTGGGTTGTAACAATTTCTAACTTTTCTATTGATTGTTTAACTTATGTTCACAACAGATTATCAACACAAGTTATTGATGACATTAGGTACTTATTATATCTTTTGAAAGGTTTAAGAGGAAGAAGTATTTAATTTAGAATTTTGTGAAATCTGCAATTTATTGTCAAGACTTGAGTCGTTTTTTTACAAGCCAAACGTCTTGCTAAAAAGCTTCAAATAGGTTATTAGTTATTTCCTAATTATTAGTTTAATATATATGCTAAAAAAATAAAATTAACTAAGCACAATCCACTTTTAGTGAATTTTGAAGAAAAAATAATTTGGACAAATATTATCATAGTTTAGAAATGCCTTATTTTATTTTTTCAATTAAATCAAACAAAAGCAGGCATTTTTATAACTGTAAACTTGTTTTGTCTTTCAGTTGATTAATTAAAATTTACAAATTTTATTCATTTATATGGCAATAGACTATATTGATAATTGAAGTTACAAGGACTTAGTTGATATATGAACAATTAAAAATTTCTTTCTAAAAGATTTAACACTAGAATGCTGGAGTATTCCTTATTGACCACTAGGCAATTTTAAAACGCGCCCCTTTTAAGACCATAATTTCTATCGACTTAAATTTTCGAGACTTCATAATTTCGATAGATATTAAGTATATTGATATTTGCTTGAAAAAATCAAGTTATTAGGATTTATTGTCTTAAATAAGGTTCGGTTAAAAATGGCCTTGTCATCAAAAATGACCGCTCCGGCATTCTAGTGTTAAATTAGATTTAGAATAAATTAAAAACTAAATTTTAAAATACACAGTTTTAAAGTTTCAAAATTCAACAAAATTAGAATTTTTAATACTAAATAAACATATTTTTAAAAATAAAAAAATAAACAAAAATTATTTAAATATCAGAAATCAACGAAGTGATTTATTATAAAAGGAAAAGAAGTGGGAATATTGTCTTAGATTTTATTAAAATTTACTTTTTAATAATCTTGTAATTACAATTTGGAATTTAAAATGCGAAAATATGCGTTACTAACATAAGTAACATATTTTTATATAAAATTTTACTTAAAAGAGGCTTGGAAAATTAGAGAATAAATATTTAAATAAATATCTGTATTTTTTGAAATTTTATTAATTTTTTAGACAATGAAATAAAGAAATATTTATTTAAAAAGTTAAAATAATTGTTGATATTTATTATTATTAATATAACATTATTTTCTATGAAAAGAACTATTCTTTTTTCAATTTTAAATTATTATTGACTGCAATTATATGCATTAATAGACAATATAGAAATTTGTTCTATAATTTGTCTGTTATAAATTAGTATTGATCCACTAACCACTGACAGAATATTCTCATATATAATAAAAGCACTTTATCACATATTTAATCGGTCTATTTGACAAAGGTTATTGTAAACTTTATCTTCTGTTATTTGAATAATCTACATTAAATATTTCATCAATCTATTCTCAATCTTACATTTAGTAACAATAAATCATTCCAAAGATCACTGCCAAAACATCCCGTTGTAACAGATTCTCCGTAAAATAGTTTTTTAGTCATATTTTGCTCTTAATCCATGTTTAGAACGGTGACCGGACTTTTCCGTACCGGACCTTTTCGAACCGGACTTTTTCGGAAAAAAATTACACGGTTAAAATAATTACATAATTTTAGATAAAATACAACAATTTTAGTATTAAGAAGCAATATCCGTAGATAGCCTAATTTATCAACTTCATCGTAATAATTTTGTACAGTGCTCGATAATTGATTGTGTGATGTTTGAATACGCGATTGAGCTGCCAGAATTGTGTCAATTGAAGAATTGCCGTGATAACCCGAATCCGTATAACGGTTGCCAACGGCGGCAGAATTTAACCGTCCAATATTCGGGGTCACATTACGTACCGGTACGAAAGTCACATTCGAATTTACCTAGTTGATTTTATTCAATGCCGTTTGAAATTCGGTAGTTTATTTGACGAAAAGTTGTTTAAAGTTCCAAATGAAAAATCAGGTTAAATCGGCTGATAATTTCATCGTCATGCAAATCAAATCGCACAAAACATTTGAGATCGACAAATCCGCTGTTTTTCTTACCATTACTTTATTGATATCAACTTCAAATTCGCTCTCGTGTATATTCAAAACCGTATTAAGAAACGGGATAAACGTTAGAACTGCCAAAGCAGTTACAAAGAATGTAAAACTGTATTTATTCGATTAAAAAATGAAATCAAAAGTTGAAATTCCGCAAAATAATGTCTGTATTTAAATAAACAAATTTACATTTTTATTTGTTATTTTATAATAGTAATTATTTCTTTCCAAAATTCACCTTTTTTATTGTTTTTTTCCTTGCATAATTAATAAAAATTTTTTACATATATTTTTCTACAATTCTCTCAAACATAATTGTTGTGGTGCACAACAGATTGTGTAGAATTATAACCGCCAGATCGAAAATTGACTAGAGTTAAACGATGACAACATATTGACGCTTTAGGCCATCAAACAATAACAATGAAAAATTGAGTTATTAGCATTATGAAAACCTTCATAGCAATTTTTTTTAGATTTGAAAAATCCGTGTATAGACTGTTTCATCTTTCTTCTGAAAGGTGATTTATCAAATGTTCTATCTCTATATCTTTCATCTTTGTTATCCAGTTGTGACAACAAATCTCTGTCTCCGATCACCAAAATACGATCCACATCATTAACACCAGAGTTGTATAAAGCCTCATACATCTTTTTGAATGTTATATCATCCATTTATATTTTTTCGTATTATACATATGATATTACTTACTCTGACTTCGTAAAATAGAGATAACATTTTCAATCAAACAAAGTTTTAAACTTTGATATATCGAATGTAGTTAAAATCCGTGTGCGGAAGAGTCCTGCACGGAAAATTTTGGTCCGGGGAAGTCCGTGTGCGGAAATGTCCTAGAACCGTTTTGAACTGGCATATAAGGCACAATCACTGTTTCCTAACACGATTATATATTCGATCGGTCCATAATGCGAAAATAAACTATTTCTTTTGTTATTTTTATGAAAGGACTAACAGACAATAAATATGAATCTATTTTAAATATTTCTTCAATGTATTCCTTATCTTCCATATTCTCAATTTTTAGGATTTCATTAACGAATGTGGTAAAATGTTACTTTATTTGATTCATCTTCTGATTTTATATCCATAATTTCTCTTTCTTGGTTGTAATTATCTTCATTATTAAAAATCTTTAGATAATTTGTGTGTCAAGAGAACAGATCATGTTTTTAGGGATATCAATCTTTATCAATCCACAAGTCACACAGAATGAATGGTTACATCCTCCAAATGACAGAGTAAATCTATTGTCGTTGTGAAAACAAATGAAACATTTCTTATTAATAAAATATTTTCCATTGTATTTATTTATTTTCATTTTAGTTTTAATCTGGAATAATCAGAATATTATATTTTAACTAATTATAATTATATTGGTTAAAAGTCAATTAATTTTACTGTAAATTAACATATATAACATATAGTATTTGTCTTAAATGTCTGTCTGTCTGCACATCAAGTTCAATTATCGTTTACTTACAATAATAAGTAGATAATAATAAAATTAAAATTATTAAATTATAAAAAATGAAAAACTAAAATAATACAAATTTAAAAATTAAAAGCTGGAAACTGTCTGTCTGTACATCACACTCAACCAACCAATCAAAACAGTGGAATCAGTTACAACAATAATACCAAATAAGAAAATCACCTTTAATTCGCATGGAATCCGTTTAACAAGTTTTTTCGACTTCCCAATGTCACGCAGATGGTTTGAAATTGTTCTTATCGTGACACCTAGTTATTCCGCAAGCTCTCGAACTGTTTTGCGTGGATTTGCTTCTACTAGAACCTTCAATTTTTCATTTTCAAGAGCAGGTTTCCGTCCAACGCCATCATCATCTTTGAGTGTCTCATCTACTTCTTGAAATTTTTTGAACCAATGTTGTAACATACGTTCGTTTGTAGTTCGTTTGATATTACGGGCGGCCTCCGATGCTTTGTGGTCAAGTTTGAATTCATATAAAAAATTACTCGTAATTGCACTTTTTGCATATTGACAACTATTTAAATAAACACGTTATTTTAAAGTAAATATTTAAACAAAGTATCATAGAAATACAGTTTTTCATAAGCTTTAAAATTATATATAAAACATAAATAAATGATAAAGATTTATTTCAAAACATGATCAAAAATCAGGACCATTAAAAAAACGACATTATTTTTTAAACAACCTAATAATTGATGTGTAATATATTTTATTTTAGAAAGTAATAAAAAGCTTGATTAAATAAAATTTCAAAAAAAGTTCAATTGATAAAATATAAATTATAAGAAAATTTATGGGGCAAAACAAAAATTTTAATTAACGAAATTTTGTTTTTGAAAATCTCCAGTTGTGATAGTAATAAAATTTTAGGATTGAATTATGAGCTTTAAATCTATCGATAACGAAAGTGGCATAAACGCTACTTACATCATCTAAAAACCAAAAAACATAAACACCCACTAAATTGTTGCCAACAGCTAAACCACAGAAAACTAATAAAATTGATATCAACAGCCATATAAATACATGTATTTATAACTAACTACGATAAGAAACTGGGTAAAAAATAAAAAAAATCTAAAGCAAAATTATTACTAGAAAAAAGATAAACACATTATACTACTTACAAAATAAATACAGAATACGGATACTAGATGAAATATAAAAGTATAAGGAATTTTATATTTAAATATAATCTCTGCTTGGATATCAATTTCAAATTTTTCAAAAATCTTAAATTTCTTTCTCATCAAAACCCACATTCAAATCCGATCACAGCAAATACCATGGACAACGACACGTCTGAAAAGCGTAAACGTCGTCTGGATGCTGAAAGGTAATCTAGAAGTCGTTTAAAAATTTCCCAAAATGCCAAAGAATGTACAGCAAAAAAGTTTAAGGTGGCCTAGCGACTTTAGTAATGACTCTCTGAGGATTCTCAAGCGGTAAATCGCACTCGCCTCCAATGTGATGCTGCTTCAAAACTTCTACAAAGTGCTCAGGAGATTCCAATAGGAATCTGATTTGAAGAATTGAGCACTTTTTGTAGGAAATTTCTTCAGAGCTGGTTTGCCATCAATAAACTTTCTAGTCTTTTTAATATTACTTAAACAGAAAAATCTCAGTTTTAGATTTGGAATCTTTATTTAATCTTATAACCTGTTGGGTTAATCCCGTAAACCATTTTAACAATACCGAAACATCCCTCATATGTAATCATATTTGTTTGATTTTGATCATTTGATCTATAAATAAATTGATAAATAAATCGATACAATAAAATTAAATATTAATCGGTGCACATTGGACGACAGTTACATGCGATTCAACCGAAGTACATAAACCGAGTGTTCTTAGCACAGCACAAATAAGTCATAGAGCCAATTTTATTGATTTATATTATTTTAAATGATTCGAGCTAATTTCAACGATATTTGGAGAATTATGAAAATATATAATTTTGATGTGGACGGAATAGATAGTGACATGAGGTGCATAATTTGCAAAGGAATACTCATAAATGCATGTAATGGACCTTGTGGATGTCGATATTGTATGGAATGTATAGTAAAATATTTGAACAACGACGAGAAAACTTGTCCGGGAAACTCAGAATTTTGTGACATTGAACTAATAGATATCAACAAAAATGTTCAAATTGATCAAGCAATTAACAGAAGAATATCGATGACAGTGGTGAAATGTCCCGGAGATGACTGTCAGTTTAAGGATGAATTGAGAAAAATAGAAGATCATATTCGAGTTTGTGATATCAGACCGACTAAATGTCCTTATTTTAAAATTGGGTGCAAAGAACAGAAAATCTCGAACGAAAGTATGAAAGATCATCTCAGTTTCGAAGTGGTTATGCATTCAGAATTGTTATTTGAATGGGTAAATAATATGGAAAATGAAATGGGATCATTGAAAAAGTGTTTTAATAAGATGAAAGAGCAAAGTAATCATTTAGAAAAGGAAATTGAAATCGTTAAGCTAAAGAATGATTCGAATGAGGTGAGATTCTATTTTATGTTTAATTGATTTTACAATTTTTAATCTCAAAAGAAAGCATTTAATGAATTCCAAAAGTTTCAAGAAGCTAATATTACTAAAATCGGTCAATTGAGTGTAGAATTCCAATCCATTAAAACTGAAGTCGAAGCTCTAACATTTAAAAAGGAAAAGAAACAAGTAATTTTAATTTATCCTTTTTAAAATGGCTATCGGGTACTTAAACTCGTTACCTAGTTCAACCAAAATACATTCTCAACCGCGGCTCTTTCAACTGTGTACATTTTCAATCCAATTTTCTACAGCTTGAAAATGTTGTTTTAATGAAGTTGTCAAAATATTTAAATCCAAATACTGTAAATATTCTAATTAAAATCGATAGCACCATTCAAAAAATTAAATTTTATTGTCGCAACATATTTTGATGGATTTTCCACTATCTTCAGGCTTAATGAACAACAATTTTGTTGCCTTATATATAGCAAATTGATGATTATGCAAACATCTTATGTAATAACTAATTAAATATTTTCAACAAAGTGGAAGAGAGACTTGTTTGTACATTAATGGATGGATTACGTGATTTAATCAATAATGCGTCACAAGTAACTTTTTCCCAATAATTTTCAAAATTACTGCACAATATTTTAAAATTAGCTGTTTTCACCTCAGATCTTCAAACTTTCATATGTCCAGCAATATTACTCCCATTATCCAATCCTGAATTGTCGCCTCGCTGAATTGACGTAGATCTTAAATCATGCAAATCTTACAGATTGAAAAATCTGTGATTGAGAATGTAATTGGATTAAGCTATGTTATATTTTGAAAGAACTTGTTACCTTTTAAAATATAGTTTGTCGACAATTCCCTTGTATATAAATATGAAATGATGGTTATGTAATCCATTGCAGAAAGTTACGATAATCGAAAATTCTCAATAAGCTGCCTAAGACTGCCGTTCGAAGATTCATTTTACGGTAACATGACCTTACGGTCACGTTTCTTTCTAACTACAATAAATTTTTAATTTTGATTCAATTTTGAATTAAATATTTTCATTTAGTTAATTCAAACTGAGGAATTAGAAAAGATAATGTTACAAATTCTCCAAGGAGAAAGTAGATTGACGGAAATCGAAGAGTCATCAAAGAAAAGAAAAGTAAAATTTGGTAATTGAAATTCGGAATCAAAACAACGGTATTTCAGGAAGAACTTTCGACTATAAGGACTGAAATGATAAATATAACTTCCAGTATAGAAAAGATGTCTAATACAATATCTGAAAACTTAAAGAACGTCGAAGCAAACTCAGTAAATCTAGAATCTAAAATAATTAACATAGAGGCTAATAAAAAGAAACCAAGTTGTGGAGAATTCGTTTGGGTTATTGACAATTACTTGGAAAAATCTACAAAAGCGAAAATGAGAATTGATGAAGAACTCCATAGTGAAGCATTTTTCTCCCATAAAAAAGGATATAGAATGTGTCTATGTGTTTGTCTTAATGGTCATGAAATTGGAAGAGGAACACATTTGTCCGTTGGATTTTGTCTGATGCGAGGATCATTTGATAACAGTCTTAAATGGCCGTTTAAACATGATGTTATTATAGAACTTATTAATCAGCAAACCGGAATGTCGGACACCAGCCATACAATCAAATACGAATACAATCCTCAGAGCCCCGCTTGGAAAAAACCGTCTGGTGAAAGAAACAATGAAATTTATAATGATCTATTTGTTAAATTAACAAAATTGACTGATAGTAAAGCTCTGTGTAAAAACGATCGTATATTAATTAAATGTACTGTACAGTTTTCCAGGTAAATAAAAAGGGGTTTCTGTATATCCTTTATCTTTCCATTTAGAGATTTCGAAAAATATTCTTTAAACATAAAAATATAATAAATTGTCTAAATATTAATATCATCTTAACAACCTACTGAAATTAGTTTATCCAGAAGCAATTAAACGTTCAATATATGTCTTTGAAAAATCACTAGAACGCCTTCTTTCATCAATATTTCGTTTACGTTGACTTCATTGTTCGTGCTTCGGAATTCTTAGAAGAATAATTATACTTATGCATATTTACTAAAGCAACTCAGAATACGACATTGTAGTGATACTCATTTACAAAATCATTAGCAGAATTACAGAATTCAATTATCATTATTTTTTCTCTGTTAAAAACATATAATTCATTTTTCCCATTAATTATTTATGTGCTAAGTCTTTGTGAGGAATATTTTAAATTGTATTAACGTGTGAATGTATTGATGCCGTATGTTGATTTGAGTATGTTGAACTTAAAATGGTGATTCTCCAACCCAGATGGAAATTGGCATTTTTATACATAAAGTAATTGACCATTCGAACATAATTAAAATAATAATTTGATAAGTTTGTATTTTTAAAATTAACATTAAAATTAAGTTTAATATTTTTTTAAGAAAAGAAAAGCATTTAATTACATATAAATAAAATTAATAAAATTTAAGTTAAATTCATTTTTAACAATTTGATTACATTTTTATTATTTTGAGTTTTTATTAAGAAATAGTTAAAACTAGCATTTTTAATTAATGTTTTTAGCAATTAAATATTTTAATAACAGAATTTTAAAAAAAATACTAAGCACTTTTCATAATGCACTCAAAAGGACAAAATAACTTTTCTGGGTCAGAAAAGACAATTTTAGTGTACCCTCAGTTTTC